>JAANSP010003464.1:0-11279 GCA_036850745.1 Homidia socia
ATAAAGAGTAGTATAATGTACGCACCTACTGGAACAGATTACACTTTTTGCTTTGATCTCGTGACTTGTGATATCAGTTAATT
This sequence comes from Homidia socia, assembly GCA_036850745.1. NCBI lineage: Eukaryota > Metazoa > Arthropoda > Collembola > Entomobryomorpha > Entomobryidae > Homidia > Homidia socia. The sequence continues at coordinate 84 of JAANSP010003464.1, forward strand.
CGTAAATATATACTTTGCATACAGTTATTTGATGCAGAATATTGAGTTTGAACTGAACAATGTTATCAATCACATGTTAAGTTTTCCAGGACTTTTCAGTTTAAAAAATATTTTGAATATTTTGTAAAAAAAAGTGTGAGGTGTTCCTCGGACATTGAAATAAAATATTAGAGGCACAGGTGGACACGATAAAGTACGGAGAGAAGCACAAGTAGTGTTTGAGTAATAGATTTAGTGTGTGGAAATCTAATTAGTATGCCGAACGTCATCCAAAATCAACCAGGAACGGCGACAGAAACAACAGGTATGCCCAACAACTCAAAGCCTCGAATATTACCCATGCCTAAACATACGGCACGACAGGGTAATAAGTTTATAATTTATAAATAATAATTAGATTACTCCATCCGGTTACTATATGCTCGTGAGACATTCAGAGAGAGACACAAAAATTTGTTTATAAAACTTTTTTATTGCTTTCAAATTTTTGCTACTATCCGAATAAATAATTCTTAAATGTATTGAATTTTAGCTCTTATAAAATCATCCACATTACTCTCAACATCTTCGTCGATACGCAGTGTGGGCAGCTTATCAGAGCTTAATATCATCTCTGCTGTCAACTCATTTCGGATCAGTCGTCACAAAAAGCGTAAATAAATCTGATTTTCTCTAAAACATTCCATTTTTTGTGAGATGTCATGAATTAAAAAAATACACAAGTAGTTTTTTCTGTACGTTTTTAGTTCTTTGCTGCAACATATCTCGCCAATATCAAATTAGAGACGAGGGAAAAGATGAGCTTCTTTTTACTGCCTGTCAAGATAGCGCTTGCTGGACAAACGACTATGAAGACTATGCTTGTTCATGACCTGCACGACCAGCTTATGTTCTCTGTTGAGTATGAAGAGAGAACGGGATACCTAAGCACACAAATGGTTATTATGAAATTGATGATCGCCAACATTTTTAAATACAAATATGTTATTGTACAGTATAGCGGTGATGATGATCCAAAAATGATTTTAAAATTTCAGAAATTTTCTGTTGTGTCTTCAGCAAAATTAGGTATAGGCTCTGTGTCAAGAGTGTGCAGTTTTATGGATTCGCCCAGATATGAAATATTAAAATGGGACGGAGAGCATTTATTTTGTATTGGGCCACCGGAAACCAGTGGAATTCCTAGCTATGATTATCAGCGGAAATACCAGGTATTTTGTCATATGAAATACAATGCAGCTATTTTACGGTAGAATAGGTGAGTAAAAAGAAAGGGAAAGATGAGAACGTAGAAAATTTTGTTTTTGTTTTCAGGTAATATCTAATGACGGAAGAGCGGTAGCAACTTTGGTTCAGCAAGACAGAAGTGTAACGCTGCGGTTCGATGAGAAGGAGATGCTACCGATTCGGGACAGAACGTTGATACTTGCCCTGGCATTCATACTGGTATGCTGAGAGAATACTCATGCACAAAGTTAATATTTCATGTAAAAGCAACGAGTTCTAAATATGCATATAAAAGCTGCTATTTGTTTCTATTTTAGGATCTTTTAAGAAATGAAGAGATCTAGCAAAAATGCAATGATTTTAAAAACTATGTACATTTTTCTGCTGGTCAGCAATAAAATGAAATTATTTTATTCCAAACCAGGATAAAGTATTTTTATGGATTCTACTGGAATGAGTAGAACGTAGTCCAGGAGACTTGAAGAAAAGGCATATCAATATAAATGCATGTGTTTATACATAATGTACCTACATATGACAACAACAAGCAAAACGATAATTTTAAAACGCTCAAGATTAATAATGTGATTGTAAAATACGGCATGTGAGAACATGTAATAAAATAAAATCTAAAAACTACATTTATTTTTGCGTTTGATTTTAATGTGCATAGTGCTTGGTTTTACAAGAGAGAAATGATCTTTTTAAGACACGTTATTTGGCAATTGCTTAACCAGTTATAAAAAAGAGCAAGCATAATTGACAGGTCTTTTTAGTTTGCACTGTGTGATCTTTGCAAATAATGCTTCTCCTTTTCCATCAAATATTACAAGAAACCATATACCCATTCAAGAAGCCACGCATGTACAATCGCTGAGCCTGTTCTTTAGGTGGATATCCGTATTGGCTTCTTTTTTACAACACTCTTCTTTGGCTTATAATATTCTGGTTGGTAGGTGGTGGAAATAATAACTCGTCTCTAATAATATATTCATAAATGCGCATATTGATTGCGTCACCGTCACAATGACTTTATATGCCTACACGCTTATTGCAATCAACAAAAGCAAAATATTACAAGAAACCATATACCCATTCAAGAAGCCACGCATGTACAATCGCTGAGCCTGTTCTTTAGGTGGATATCCGTATTGGCTTCTTATTTTTACATCACTCTCCTCTCAGTCCTCTGACCTCTGTCTAATAATATTCTGGTTGGTAGGTGGAAATAATAACTCGTCTCTAATAATATATTCATAAATGCGCATATTGATTGCGTCACAGTCACAATGACTTTATGTGCCTACACGCTTATTGCAATCAACAAAAGCTTTGGCAAAACTAAAATGGTCAACTGTTGAAAAACTTGAATTGGTTGACGAATGGAAACAATCGCAGCAGCCGTAGTTGGTAGGTGGTGGAAATAATAACTCGTCTCTAATAATATATTCATAAATGCGCATATTGATTGCGTCACCGTCACAATGACTTTATATGCCTACACGCTTATTGCAATCAACAAAAGCATATAGGAAAAACTAAAATGGTCAACTGTTAAAAAACTTGAATTGGTTGACGAATGGAAACAATCGCAGCAGCCGTAACAGACACACGCTACTTGCGCATGATGATGATTTGCTATATTATGATATAATGCAAATAATATTCTATGAACGATTTCGACTATAATGATAAGTTGTTAAAAGGTAAACACATACATAGAATTTTTTACTCCCTACTTGTAAGCACTAATTACAGTCGAGTCCGAGCCAAAGTAGACCTTGTTCTTCTGACATCTGACATACATACACTTGCATTATTTCTTTCACTTTTCTTGCCCAACCAAGATAAGTTGTTGAAAGGTAAACACATACATAGAATTTTTACTCCCTACTTGTAAGCACTAATTACAGTCGAGTCCGAGCCAAAGTAGACCTTGTTCTTCTGACATCTGACATACATACACTTGCATTATTTCTTTCACTTTTCTTGCTCAACTAACAACAAACAGAGAACAGAGTCGCTCCATTTTTGACAAGCAACAGACTTATCATTATCACAGCAGATAAACCAAAAGGCTCATTTGTAAAATTATAATCACTGGATTATCTCCATTTTCAAGGCGGTACAACGTGAACTCAATCTTTCTGCAAGCGAAGCAAACAAACTTTTACTCTGTTTGTACTTGACCAGTGTTAGTTTTTCAGAGGACAGTGCTGCGCTTGCATNGAAGCAAACAAACTTTTACTCTGTTTGTACTTGACCAGTGTTAGTTTTTCAGAGGACAGTGCTGCGCTTGCATGGTCTGAACAATTGATTGAGAGAGAAAAAAATTGCAAAAAATGATTTTTGTAGCTTTTATAGTGTTTTTGGCAACTTTTTTGTATTTACAGACTAGACGACGGCCAAAGGAGCCGCCAGGTAATCAATGACTTTATTCAAATTTATTAAAAGTTATTTTTTCGAAAAAACGAACAGTTGTTGAAATATTTTTTTATTGGTTATTAGGACCTTTCAAATGGCCAATAGTGGGAAATCTCCCCCAAATAGCCATGATCAACTGGAGTCGCGTCTGGTATCCTATTGACCACTACGCCAAAATATACGGAGACATTATGGGAATGTACTTTGGCTCCCGGTTCGTGGTCGTCCTCAGCAATCCAAAAGATATCCACGACGTAATGAAAAGAGACGAATGGAACGGGCGCGTTCGGGATAACAATGAAAAAGTTAAAAGTGGCGGTAGACATCTAGGCCTGTTCCTTACTCAAGGTGACCTTTGGCGATGAAACGAGGCGCTTCACTCTGCGAAATTTGCGAGATTTTGGCTTTGGAAAAGCCGATATGGAAACATCGATTATGTCAGAGTACAAAAATGTGGAGGAGTACTTGGACACCCAAATAGCAACAAAAAAGGGTGAGGTATGTTTTGATGACCTGTTTGGTCCTGCTGTTGTCAGTACACTGTGGAAAATGGTGGCGGGGACAAATTGCGATTTGGAAGACCCAAACATAAAAAGACTGCAGCAACTTGTGGTAGATACGCTGAGAAGCAGAGCGATAGGACAAGGACTCTTTTTTGCATTTCAACAATTGGGCAGGATTTTCCCCGAATTGAGTGGATTTGCTCAGCAGAAAAATGGATTTGGGTTTTTGAAGGAAAACATGAGGGTAAAATAAATTTGTAAAATCAAATCTAAAAAAGAAGATATTTTAAATGAAAGTTAATTGGGTGAGCCAATTCTGTTATAGGAGCTAGTAAAGGAGCATAAGGAAACTAGAACTCCAGGAGTGCTCAGAGATTTTATTGATACGTACATGGAGGAACAAGAGAAAAATCCGGATAATCCACATTTCTTTGGTAAATAATGAAATAAAAGATTTTAAATGGATTATGATGAATTTCATGCTTTGATTTGTTTTTTAGACGAACAGTTGGCTGTTTTGTGCATGGATCTGTTTGTTGCGGGAAGGTACATTTTTACGAAAATTCCTGTATAGTTGTTTAGAGGAAAATCTCATAATTATTACGCACTTACGCAGTGACATAATAAGTATATATTTTCAAACGTTTTGACAGTGATACCACAACCAACACATTGCGATTTGTCGTATTGTATTTGATTCTCCATCCGGAAGTTATGGAAAAATGCCAGGAGGAACTTGATACGGTGATTGGAAAGAGGAAGACAAGTGGGAATTGCTGACAAGGACAAGTAATGCTGAAAGCACGCTCAAGTATTTATCAAAGTGTGGAAAATGAAATGCATCTTTTTATTTTGATGCTGCTGTTGACTATTACTAGGCTGCCATACTTGCAAGCATTTTTACTGGAGACGGATCGATACTGTAGCATGGCTCCTATTGTAACACCCCATTGTTTAACCAAGGACGTGGTATACAAAGGCTATGAAATTCCGGAAGGAACGATAATTTTTATAAACACGTGGGGAATTCACCGGAGCAAGGAACACTGGGGTGACCCAGATAACTTTAGACCAGAGAGATTTATCGACGACAATGGCAAGGTCATTACGAATGACGAGTGGTTTATGCCCTTTGGATCTGGAAAAAGGTAAAATTTAATAATAGTTTATTTATTTATACCAAGTGGACTTACTTTTTACTTGTGCAATTCAACTCATTGAATTTTCAGACGCTGTCCTGGAGAAATTCTTGCTCGCACCACCGTATTCCTCTACACGGCCAACCTGCTCCAGCTTTTCGATTTCTCAGTTATCCCCGGAACAACCAAGCCCTCAGATGAGGCCGTCATTGGACTTAACTTGTCAGCTCAGCCATATTCTGCTTTGGTTCAGCGAAGGCCTGAAGACTAAAACTAATGTTTTTATTAGCGATTTGGGAGTAACCAACAAATTATTGCTATTATTTCAATGTCCTAAACATATGAATGATTATCAGCACATTGGTCGTATGAATCTCAACGTGTACACGCGTTCCAAAACAGTAGTAAAAATTATAATTTTTAATGCTATGATACCATTTAAATTATTGAAATGAAAATTTCAATTAATTAAAATGTTCGTTTTTTTACTCATCAACCAAATAAAAATAATTCGTTACCAACGTATAAATTCAATAACTTTTTGCAAAAAAAAAATCTTGTCAAAAAATCAAAATTGTCAAGAATGGCTCATGCGCAGGTAGCAGCAACTCCATCAAAAATGGCTCATGCACAGGTTGCAGCAACTCCATCAAAAATGGCTCATGCGCAAGTTGCAGCAATTCCATCAAAAATTCCTGCCGGAATTCCACCTGGTCTTGAATTCCTTTTGCCAGTAAACCAAATCATCATCCAGGAGATACGCGAATGGGGAATTTTCAGTGTGAGTGCCAACAAGCAGTACTGCATTCTGGACGGTTTGGGTCGTCGCATGTACTATGCAGCAGAAAACTTTGCACAGTCTAGCATTTGCGGAGGAAACGATCGTTCCTGGGTCATTGACATTTACAACAACATGAGTCAACCAGTGCTCACAGGCAGTCGTTCAGGAGGCTGTGGTTACGATTCCAATGCATGCTACGTGACAAATACTCCAACAGGCATGCCAATGGGAGGGATCGTTGAGCAACTTACCGTTGGAACCAGCTGGGACATTGTGGATAGCAAAAACGCTCCAACTCTTTGGCTTGATAAGCCCTTCTTCCAAGGTTGGGGGCCTAAGCAATTTCCCATCTATACAACGACTCGTCAACAAATTGGACAGATTACAAGAGGAATGAAATAGCACTTTCCCATCTATACAACGACTCGTCAACAAATTGGACAGATTACAAGAGGAATGAAATTTTTATCGAATGAAGATACATTTGGTGTGGAATTCCCAGTTAATTTAGATGTCAAATTGAAAGCCGTTCTGATTTACGCCACTTTTCTTATTGACTTTATGTTTTATGACAAACGTTAGAAATTGCCATCATCAGCCATCAAAAATTACATATTGTAAAACTCAAACCCAATAATCCTTTGTAAAAAATCAATAAAAATTCTTAGATTGATGGATATATTGATACTTATAGTTTATTAAGGTAACAGACTGTCCATAAACCAGTATGGTACGTTATGTTTCTACCGTGGAATTTTTTTAAATTTACTTTTTGCATTTTTTTCACTAGATCATTATTTTATGTAATTAATTTCGATTTTTTAGGTTATATCTTATTACATATAAAGTATAAATTAATTGATTTGCGCATTTACTTGACTTGAGGAGTTCATTAAAATTCATTTTTCCCTGACAAGATAATACAAGATAGAAATTTCTCTAAACATAATTAGAAAGGAACCTTGTAAAGTGCAACTTTAGAAACAATAAATCGCGAAAAAATTAAGCCATCATGATATCTTTTCGCAGTAGGGGTATTCTTGATTCAAACTTGGACTATGAACAACATTTCATATCTGACTCCAAGTTAATACTGACCTTGCAGTTGAGTTTATTTTTATTTTTTTAGTTAAATGGAGATGTATCATTGTCTTTAGTTCCCCCAAACTGTGGTCGCACCTGATCTGCGTCAACAAACTGGGAAAGCTCCTTCAGCCATGCGTCTTTGTCCGAGAAGCATTTGATTTTATCCATGGTTTTCGGGGCAAGCACTGGTTTTAGCAACATGAGAGCTGCGGAAATGAGGGATGGACAGTTGATGAAATAGCAAGTGTGCAGAATTTCTGGGTAGTAGGCTTCATAAATGGATCCAATCTGTAAGAAAACTTTGTACTGCCTGATAGTTGAACAGTTGACCCCAGGAAAATCCCTCCCAGTCAAAAATTGCTATAATTTGGGTTATTGGTGCACATCCTGGCGCTGGTGGATGGAGTGTTGAGCTGGTTTTTATTGCTCGGTTTACTTTCTCAAAGTTTTCAGTTAGGTAGGCAATGAATTCTTCCGTTTTTCCAGTTCTCACTACTTTGCGAACATCCCATTTGCCAAACGCTGCAGTGTATACTGTCATCATGAGAAAAGTGTGCAAAATTTATGCCTACAAAACAAGTAATCCTCCTGCTTTGCTCTACGCTTATGTAATTGTCAAATAATTTCCATTTGGCTTCTTACCAGGTCGTCCTTGCCGGTCTATACCATCAACCCAGTTTGGAAAATTTTCCGTGTAGTATGGCTTTGTTGATTTACCAACAATCATCGCGTCCAAATTATTTTTTCTCCGCCATTCAATAGCCTACAAGCAGATATTTTTGCTGAGCATTTTCATTTAACAATTCCAAGAATACTTATGTGCATATAAAGTTATAAAATCTTACATTCCTGAGCATAGTTTCAGCCTGCAACAATTCAAGGTCTCGAGCTTTCCAGTTCAAGTACAAGTTCAATTAATCTGTCATCTTTCGGTGACCAAAAATATGAATAATGTGCATATAAAGTTATAAAATCTTACATTCCTGAGCATAGTTTCAGCCTGCAACAATTCAAGGTCTCGAGCTTTCCAGTTCAAGTACAAGTTCAATTAATCTGTCATCTTTTGGTCACCAAAAATGAATGCCAATTTAAATTTATTATTACCTCTCAGCCATCGCAAAAGGTACATGTCATCAGAAACTTCGTCTTCAGTCAAAATGTCAGCTACTTTTCCTCGAAACTGCAAAAACGTTTTTTGAAAGTAAATACAATTAAATGTTGGAAATTGAATAGAAAATCAATATGTGCAAGCTATACATACCGTATCCAGCAAGGACAACTCTTCCTTGTTTGGTAAAGCCATTTTGGAACTTTGATTTTCTATTAAAAATTTAACGACAATTTTTAAAAATCATCAAAAGAATTTAACATAATGTTTTTGGAAAATCTTTTCACTCACAGATCTGATCACCACATTTACCTACAAGAGAACTGATTCGTGACTCAAAAAATCATCAAAAGAATTTAATATAATGTTTTTGAAAAACCTTTTTGCTCACTGATCTGATCAACACATTTACCCACAGGAGAACTGATTCGTGACTTGGATTGTGAGGAAATGGAAAATGATCGTCAGTCAATAATCATCTCATATTACAATTTTTTTACATCGCAAATGAATGAACTCCACCAAAACTCGAGTCAGCACTTGTTGACTGCTACCAGAAAAGCTTGGAAAATGAGTAACAGTTTACATGAATTACATGTTTACCACACCTGCAGTTGGTTATTTTGTGGTATAGACGTATAGAAGTGGAATGTCAGCTCTTTCAATTCGATCGATGCATGTCGCGCAGCAATAATGATCTTTTCATAACCAACTCTATAGTCTATACACAAAAAGTGTATCAAGGAGTTGATGACCAGCAGATTTATAGACGAACCAATGTCAACTAGTGGAAATACTGCTGCGGAAAGTTATAGGTGAATAAAAATAATAATAGTAATTACAAAAATGATTTTACGTATAGATATGTAGAATAAATGTTTGGTTTCGTGTTAGATTCAACTGGAATGAAGAGATCATTTGTGTATAATCATATCATTGGATCAATCTTTGCCCATCATAGTAAAAATCAAGAATTTGCATGTACGTATAATAGGTTGATAGAAATCCATTTTATATCTTCCTTCAGTATACCAGTACCTACATACGTACATATTTCTTTACTGAACTGGTTTCGTAGCAAACATTTACTTTACATCAACAAAATTATGTGCTCTATGAATGGAATTTAAATAGTTTAAAAAACGATCTACAATTTCGCTAAATTTTGTAGTTATGCAGGTTTGAGCTCATTGTCAGTTCTCTAGTCACAGATTGAAATATATCAGTTATCTTTTGAAACTAGGAGTTTTAATAAACAGCACACAGTTAACATACTTAAATGAGACATTTCATCGTATCAATGAAGGAAAATGGTGGAAAATGGCTCTAATAAAAAAGACAAACGCATCATTGTGTCTCGGTCGTAACTCTGTCCAAATCAAGAGATTTTTTTAAACAGGCTCAATGTTGTGTCGATAGTACTTTTCAGTAACTTTTTCCTTATGTTTTTTGTACTTTTACAAATTGTAAATTACAATATTCTTCCATGTTGAATTACCAATGCACAAAGTCAGCGGATTTTACTTCAGTTTACATCAAGTAGTATTTTTTCCTTGAAAGTAGTCGATAATATTTGTGCAACATTATTAGTGTTGAAGTTGGATTGGAATTGATATATTTACGCATACAGCATTAAGATGACTTTTTTAACCTCGGGCAAAAATAATTAAACAAGTTAAAAACAGTCTAGATTTCCTTAAGATAATCTATAGGACAATAACATGTTTTACTTGGCTTTGAGTATTTTTCCTTGAAAGTAGTCGATAATATTTGTGCAACATTTTTAGTGTTGAAGGTGGATTGGAATTGATATATTTACGTGCACAGCATTAAGATGACTTTTTTAACCTCGGGCAAAAATAATTAAACATGTTAAAAACAGTCTAGATTTCCTTAAGATAACTTATAGGACAACAACATGTTTTACTTGGCTTTGATTTAATTTGCTTATGGTTTTCCTTTTCACGGCTAACAACTTTTTAATCTGTAATTTTGCGCTTTACTGTACCAATTGGCAAGGTCAGGCACGAAAAGGTTCAATTTGTAAAATTTATAAATTTAATTATAATTAAATACAATTATCCATTTACGATTGAAAAGTGTATTTTGGCAATGATCCATAAGCTGCGTAGCTTGTTTCTTGAAACAAAACATATAATATACAATACATATAATGCAAGCATAGTCAATAGCATAGCATAGCAATGTCATTGCGTAGACCTTATTTATGAGTGAAGATTCTTTTCCACAAATCCACAAATGCGTAACTGACACGTTAACAAACCACACTAGGAACTTGGAAAAATTTTCATTAAGTTTGCCGTCATTCGCGTTCCTTAATTATAAATTATGTACAGCGTATGCATGAAGGACAGACTTTGTTCAAAAATTGCACATCGTCAACAGTTTTATTTTTAGCTGCTCTGAAAAATATATAATTGTGACAAAATAGCGTTTCAGAGTTTAAAAATTAAAGATTAATGAGAATGAATTTAAAAATCATTTTAAGAATCGAAACTAGAAAACTTCATTATTCCAGTACATTTACAGTTTAAGCCTAGAACTGAACGAATTTATTTGATTTTCACATTCAGGTTAAGTGTATGCTACACTATTGATGATTGAGTACATTTTATTTAACAATACGCTTATTTTCCGTGACGGATCACAATCACCATGGTAACGTGAGAAAGTACACAAACATATTATTAGGAAAAACATTTATAATATATGGGAACTTATTTTTTTGTAAAACTTAAATTTTTGTGCCTCCGAATTGTTCACGTAATTGACATGGATCAATTAAGTCAAGAACGACAGGTTGCCATTGTTCCTTATTATCAGAAAATATTTGGACTTTGTCAATGGTTCTGGCGGACATGAATGGCTTCATTATTCCAAACAAAATGGAGAATATGGATGGAGCTA
>JAANSP010003465.1:0-11278 GCA_036850745.1 Homidia socia
CAAAATATTTATGTTGCCATATGAGTATTTTTTAAAGGTGAGCAGTATGGAAAAAGGTTTGGAAAAATAGGTGACCTGAACGTTCATTTGAGAAAGCACACCAAATCCTATCAATGCAATGTCCCGTTTGTGATGAGAAATTAACCGAAAAGAAAGATGTATACCGTTATCTAAAAGCCATGTATCCAGACGTTTCCGAGCATTTAAAGCCAAATTAAAAATTGTGAAATTTATAGGTAAACAATAAAATGATGTACTAATAAAATGTTAACAAGGAGAAACAGGATGGACAGGCACATTTATTTATCATGTGTGTAAACAGAAAAATACTAAATTTTGCATAAGAATTAAAAATATAAAACTGTGTATACCGCACCACCCGGTTGAATGGTGATGGGCATTTAATTAATTAAATAAAATATCAGAAAGTTATTAGTTTTGTTAGCGTTATATCTTGTCATCGTCCTAGTTGCTTAGAACTTGCTAGTTGCTATTAACTGGAAGGGAGTATCCATGGGATTTTCAACTCACCGAGGTAGATTTGACAGTTGATTAGTTTTATGTATACATGGAGGGCAAATTTTGAGTACAAACGTTCTCTCCACCAGAAATATTCAGAAAGTTTTTAATCCAGGGCCCAGAGTTAGTTTCAGCATGTTTATTTTATTCGATCATGTAAAAAAACCTGAGTCTAAAATGTCAGTTAACCTTTTGGCTTATAATAATCTTTGGCACTCTTATTTTGTTAGCAGAAACTCATTCAGACACTTTTTCATATTTTTAGTTCAGATAAGCATCTTATTTTTGGATTTACTAGTTCTGAAAGTTACGTAAAGTTGTGCGCATTTTTTTACGTATGAGCTCTGTCAAACTTTACCCACAACTTTCGGTTTCCAATTTATTTTTGGAGCGTCCCAAATTTAGCCACTTTAATTTTTGTGGCTTTGCTTTACCCTATTTTCTATTTTAGCTTTCACCGCCTCCTCTCTCGCGGCACGCAAAACATTTTCGTCCTCATTGCTGTCAAAATTTATTGCAAACACTTTCTTTGTAGTTGGTTTCTTAATGATTGGCTTTTTGGTTCTTGGGCGTTTAGCTGTTGGCATATTTTTAGTTTTCTCTAATTTTGCTGTATTCGACTTTCCCTTAATTACGAGTGGCAAATTATGTTCTTTCTCAAAACTGTTCGAGTCTATCACAAACATTTTCTTTGTAGTTGGCTTCTCTGTGGTTGTTTTTTTAGTAGTTGGCTTCTCTATGGTTGGCTTTTTAGTAGTTGGCTTCTCTGTGGTTGGGTTTTTAGTAGTTGGCTTCTCTGTGGTTGGTTTTTTAGTAGTTGGCTTCTCTGTGGTTGGTTTTTTAGTAGTTGGCTCTAATTTTGCTTTTAGAGTCTTTCCTTTCATCGCTAGAGTGGTTGGTTTTTTAGTAGTTGGCTTCTCTGTGGTTGGTTTTTTAGTAGTTGGCTTCTCTGTGGTTGGTTTTTTAGTAGTTGGCTCTAATTTTGCTTTTAGAGTCTTTCCTTTCATCGCTAGCGATACACCATGTTGTTCGATGCTGTCTGAATCGATTTCAAAAAATTTCTTAGTAACCGGCTGCGGCTTCGTAGTAGTTTTTTCAGTGATTCGTTCAAATTTAGCTTTAAGAAACTTTCCTTTCATCGCGACGACCGGCAAAACATGTTCACCTTCAATGCTTTCAGATTCTGTTTTCTTCATGGTTGGATTTTTAGTAGTTGGTTTCAATTTAGGCGTTAGTGACCTTCCTTTCATTGGAAACGGCGAACCAATTTTTTCAAAATGCTTCTCTGCAGTTGACTTCTTGGTAATTACTTTCTCTGTAATTTTTCTAATTGGTATTTTCTCTTTCATAGAATTTTCGCCACTCTGTCCAACCCAAGTGTCTCCTAGCAATGACCTGCCATATATATTGATACTCCCGTCTGCGACTTCCTCTGGCAAATTTGGTAGTGGTGGCCCATTGAGGTCCTTTGATTCCTCACCAGTTAATTCCTCCGTTAAAACTGGTGGTGGCTTCTCCTGGTCTTTTGATTCCTCACCAGTTGGTTCATCTGCCGTTTCTTTATCGTCTGTTGTGGTTTGGTTGTCGGAGCACTTGACTGTATCATTAGACTTGAGTGTTAAATTCCCTTTGCCAGCCTGTTCAGTAGTTTTGGATTTAAATTTCTCTTCCATTTCACGGAGAAAGTCGCTCGTCAAAGTATCCATTTCCTCTGTTAAGTTCTTCTGGGCATCATTCAGCTCAACTGCTTCCATTTTGTCAAGACGCTCTGCTACCCAATTCTTTGTTGTGGTGCTTAGTTCAGAATTCATTTCACCAAACAGCCCTTTCAAAATTCCAAGCATGGCACCCAGCTCAGCCTCTCCAGTTTCGTATATGCTACCCAAATCGGTTTTAAAGTCATTAAAGCCGTTATCCAGTTGAGTTTTAAAATTATTAAGCTGAGTAGCAAGTTCATTCTTATTATTCTTGATCTTATCGATTTCGGTTTCCAAAACCTTCTCTTTGTCCTCAAGTTGGGTTTTTATATCGTTGTATTTCGTTTCTAGTTGAGCCTTCAGCTCTTTGTATTTCTCACCCAGCTTGGTTTCCACACCCTCAGGCTTGTCATCCGGCTTAAACTTCAAATTGCCCTGTTCGTCTTCCAGTTTAAGCGACAACTCCTTCCATTTCTCACTTAGTTGAGCCCTAAGTTCCTCTTTTTTGTCATTCAGGATAGCCGTCAAATTTGGGTTTTTATTATCTATTTCAGTTTTTGAATGATTGAACTTATCAAACAGTTTAGCAATCGAAAGTTTTGTCTTGTTATCAATTTCACTGCTCACTTGTGCCGTTTTTACATCAAGTTCATGGTCCAACTCCGAATTTACTTTATCCAGCTCAGCTTTCAGCATTTGATACTCGTTGTCCAATTCATCATTCAAGTTTTTCTTTGTTTCCCTCTTTTTTCTAGTCTCATCCTCCAGTTTTCCTTTTAATTCCTCAAGTCTTGCTTTCGAATCGATCCTTTAAATCTTTATATTTCTCTTCCAGCTCATCCGCCAAATCTCCATTTTTATCGCCTAGCTCACGTTTCAAAGTTTGGTACATTTCATACAGCTTAGCATCGAACTCGCTTTTTCGGTGATTTATTTCAGTTTTCAAAGCTTGCTTTTTCTCTTCCAGCTCATTTTTCAAGTTTTTCTCTCGACTTTCTATTTCTGATAAGGCACTTTTTTGCATCTCATCGTGCTCAACATGAAATTCCTTTTTTTGTTTCTCCAGCTCATCTTTCAAATCTTTATTTTTATTTCCCACTGCAGCCTTGAAATCTGTGTCTTCGTGCTCCATCTTGGATTCCAATTCTTTATATTTATCTTGTAGTTCCTGAGCCAAATCATCCAACACCACGGTCAACTCCTTCCTTTTATCATCAAGCTCACCGCTCAGTTGATTGCTTCTATGTTCCAGCTGTTCATGCAAATCCTTGCGCACAACCTCCAGGTCTACCAACTTGCTTCCATATTTTTCCTTCACCTCAGCATTCAAAATATTTTCTGTTGTAACGGGAACAGTATCGTTTTGCGGAGCTTCCTCATTGCACTTACTAGTTTTATGGCAGTCGTCATGCCGACTGTGTCGATGTCTCTTGTAACCTTTTGCTTGCAATTTCAACGACATTTTTGCTTTCATGCTATTCGTTTCTGCAAGTAGCGATGCTTTCAACCTTTTTAGATCGTCTGGCAAATTACCAAAAAGTTTCTTGCCTAGGCCAGTGGAATGATTATCCGAGCGCTTCTCTAATTTCAGTTCTCGCTTGAGCTTTTTAAACTGGCGCCACGTTGTTTGTTGCGCCAACGCACCCACTGCATTTTCTTGGTACTGCTGTACTTTGCTGTTATTCCCTGCTATGATTTTCAGAGCTGTTAAGTTGAGCTGTTGAGTTTCTGCATCGTAAAATCGAAAAATTTCGTGAATCATCAATTTGCCCAAAGGGTCTCCACCCTTTTCACAGACATTCTCCAGGTTTACTTCAAGGCTATGGGGCCAGAACTGCTTATTTCCCATTCTGCGTAGTCCGTTTTCATAATACGAGTTGAATCTTGTGTCTGATCTGAGAACAATAACAGTGGGATCCGGAAAAGCCCATTCCAAAGCGATTGTCGCTTCAATCTTGGCGATTCTGGCTTCGTGGAATTTTTCCTCAGAGCTTGGCAACCACTGCACGTTGTCAAACAGAAATATGACATTGGAGTAGCTTTCGTCGACAACAAGGCCGCGAAGGGCATGGAGAACCTCCAGCTTGCGTATTAGACGGGTGCCTACATATGTGAAATACTTGAAACGGGCCCTGTGGTACACAATCACTGCATTCAGAGTGGAATTGGTAAGGTCCTCGTTGGTCGAAATGTAGTCATCCAAACTGGCCATTAGTTTGTGGTCATTCTCACTCGTCGTATTCTCAAGGACGCCAATCGGGATTGTGATAATGTGCACCTCTGCGTTCTCCAGTCCCACTTGGTGGAGCTGCAGCATAAAGAGACATACCCTGGGGCGAAAAGAGAAAAAAGTATGAAAAATGCATGGGCGCTTAAAGCGCCGAGCTTTAGTGATCATCATGTCGGCTAAACTTTTGGCGTCACATACCCTATAAATGTCGGCGAGGCATCCTCACACTGGGGAAATCCAGCAAGTTTCTAAAATTTGAAGAAAAAAAAAACAATTTTTGGCTGCAGAATATTTTGAAATTTTTTGAAGCTGATGAAAGCAGTAAAATGTTCATTCTACCGGTTGGTTTGTTCCGATGATGAGAATGTACACTCTGCGAAAACTTCTCCCACGGTTTCTCGATTTCATAGCTGCCAGGAGACCAGGATGAGTGGACAGATTTCCAGAAAGGAATTCTGTTAGCTCTTCGAGAGTATCTGGAAGCTCTACAAATGGATGATCTGTAAGCAACCGCATTTCTCATTACTTGTCATTTCTTTCAAAAATAATTTTTTTTAATGATGACTAGGTTGGCTAGTTTTTTGGTACCCGTTCTATTAAGAACCTGTTCTCGAGGAGTAAACTGCGCTGCATCACAGGAGGACTTGTACGACTCAACGGTGCCATTAAATTCCTGCGTTGACATACATTCACAATGATCACTGTTTTGAGATGGGAAAATAATGAATGAACTGCGGCGCAGATATATTTGATGGACATGTGCATACATGGAGAATTGGACCTTTGATCTCGGTGCTCTCCCCGAGCAGCCATTCCTCAGTGTAGATTGTCAGCGTGCAGCCCTTTCGCAGCACAAATGCCTCGACCGAATCCTTCTCTTCCTGCGGAAAATCGCCCATCTCCCAAAGTCTAATATACCTCGTGTTGCACGTGTTGCAGCCTCCTTTTAGATAAGCCCTTCCAATCTCGTGTTTTGGAATAAATATATCCTCACACTTGCAATCCTACAACAAAATTAGTAGCATTACAAAAGTTAATTATCAACACAAGCATATGTATAAGTGTCGGTTCAATATTTCAATATTGCTCAACTCGTTGACAAGTGCAGTTTACAGAGTTGGCACTGGAAATGGGTGGCTGCAAGTTTGGTTCGCTTGAGGTGAATGAGTGACAGGTTCCAAAGAAGCAAGACTTGCTGCACAAATTCATTGTGCATCCCTCCTCCACTTTGAAGGAGCCCGTGTGCTGTAAACCTTGTATCGAGGCACGGTACTCCTTTTTCAAATTGATCGACTGGTCAACATCTGTTATCACCAATGAGTCCCCTTGATAGTTTGGTGCGGAGAAGAGGGTAGCGCAAGTTCTCTCTGGAAGGGGATCGCGGAAATCCATCTGAAAAGGAGAAAGTAAAATTATTATTACAGAGGAATAAGTGCCTGCATTGATTTTTATTCTCAAATCTCTGCTCTGTTACCGTTTCTCTTGGTCCAAAATACATGATAATGTGCATACTTTTCCAATCTTCTGGGTGGGCCAGGGCAGCGGCAGCCATTTCCCGGTATTTTGTCACTTTTTGGTGCTCAACCGGCAGCATGTCAATGCTTGTTGAATTGAGACTGTAGTGCGGGATCTCCTTTTCTTCAAAGTACGCATTGAAATGCGGTCATCCCCAACGGGTCTCCGGTTGCCCCACACAAAATATTTAAGCTTTTCTCCAGATTTTTCGGCCAAAAATCCTCATTCTCCAATTTCTCAAAGCCGTTGACATGCCTTTCCCTCCCCCAAAGTCTTTGCACGACCACAGTCGGGGGAGGAAACTGACTCTGGTTATTGATGACACTTTCAAACTCGGCAGTTTCTGCTTTCTGGTCCCTTTCCTCTACCAGCCAGTTCATTTTGTCCAGCAGAAATACGATATTGGAGTACTTTTCATCGAGCAATCGATGTCGTAGTGTGTTGACTGCTTGTAGATTTCGTTGGAAAAAGGACTTTTCCTCCCTGTAATCCGTCTCATACAGCCAATGTCGAATAATTACGGCGTTCGGTAGGGCGTTTTTGAGCTCCTCGTGTGCAGACAAGTACTCGTCCAGCGTGGCCATCATTCTGTAGTCGTGCTCTATTTCGTCCATGCCAATCGGCACGGTAATGACCCTCAGTTCCACGTTGGACACTCCGTGCTGACTCAGTCGCAGTGGAATGCGGCATATCCTGCAAAAATGAAAGTTGACATGAGAAACTAATCAGACGATTTATTTTTGATTTTTGTGTGTAGAGATTACGCAATGTTTTCAGCGCCACTGTCCAGACATTGGGGGAACCCAAACCACCTCTGCAATCAACAATTTTTACTTGGAAACCACTTGATTTCAAGTTGTGTTGAAGGACAATGGACATAATCATTTTTCAGACATGTTGTTTTACCGGAATAGCTGTGCCGAAGAGAACAACGTACGCATTCTTGGAGCTCCTGTCATTTTCAAAGGACTCGAGTGCTTCCTGGATGACTGTATTGTTGAACACTGAGTTGTTTGCAAACAGCAGCCTGTGCAGCTCTTCATTGAGGAATGGAAAGGTCGAACGTGTGGGCTAAAATTTAAAAAAAAGTCTGTGCTTCTCAAGAAAGAAAAAAGCTGGAATGAATGTTGCTGCAGCAGCAAATCAAATTAACGTACAGCTTGTGTCCTGCAATAACGAGCGACCATGAAATAACGTTCGGTTGTCAAAAATTGCATCTTGCTCATTTTCATGTATTTTGTATGAGGATATTGTTCCTTTGAAATTCTGCGATAAATTGAAAACTCAAAATTAGTTTGGTGTGAACCCTCCAAGGGGTCATTGAGAGTGGTGAGGTACCACCTGTGCCACTGGTCCTACAATGTAAATCCCTTGACCTTTCAGACCTTCTCCAGGATAAACTGTCAAGTTGAGCTTTTCTCGGAGAACAAAAGCAGTTATTGAACTTCTCTGCTCAAAGGGAATACTACCAAATTCATTGCGGAAAGATATGTACTCTGCATTACAGACACTGCAGCCTTCGCCCAGGTACGCCCTCCCGAACTCGTCCTTTCCAATTTTAACATCCTTGCACCTGCATTTCTGTAAATTATGCACAAAGAAAAGGGAAACTCATTTACTTGTCTTGAATTCATCAGATTGCTTTTATGTGGATTTCATTTATTATTATTTTTTGAATAAAACAAAACTGTCCAGCTTTTGGATGATTTAAAGAGAATGCTAACAAAAACCGTTTCTCTCTGGTCGCAATGTTCATATTGCCCCAATTCTTAGACAGAATAAATGACCTTCGCCCAGGTACGCCCTCCCGAACTCGTCCTTTCCAATTTTAACATCCTTGCACCTGCATTTCTGTAAATCATGCACAAAGAATAGCAAAAATGGCCTGAATCCAGGTTTATAAAGGGAAACTCATTCACGATTGCTTTTATGTGGGTTTCATTCTTTATTATTTTTTGAATCAAACAAAACTGTCCAGCTTTTGGATGAATTAAAGAGAATGCTAACAAAAACCGTTTCTCTCTGGTCGCAATGTTCATATTGCCCCAATTCTTAGACAGAATAAAAGGAACGGTTTTTGTGAGCGGATGTCAGTGTCAAGAACAAGAGTAAAACTTGCAAATTGTACAACCGGCTCCTTTATTGCTCATCAAAATTTTTGAAAGTTTCCGAGAAATTGGATGGGTCAAGCAAAACTAATTCAGATTTCACACGTTTGCATAATTTCTAGTATTTATATACCTTGATACAAGTACAGTTTGTCGAGAGGATTCCTGATGTTTTGTCCAGATTGGGCAAAACTGAGACGTTGGAGGTTATTGTTCGACATGCACCCAGAAAATAAGTGTCACTGCAGAGAGTTAACCTGCACCCCCTTTGCACTCGAACAGAGCTTGTGTTCAGCCAGCCAGCCAAAGATGAGCGATAATCCTTTTTGAGATTGGGGGACTAAAATACCAGCCCTGGCGATAATCCTTTTTGAGATTGGGGGACCGGTCAAAGTCCTTGAGAATAAAGGTGCCGCCAGTGTAGTTGGCCCCTGAGAAGAGCGTGCCACACTGCTTTCCCGAGAAAGTGTTAAGGCGATTGTTAGACAGCCCTACATGTGCCATGCCAACAATTGTCAAAATCCAGAGGAAAACGTCACAGCACATTTCACTCATTAAGTTGTGGTTATGAATAGTACAATTACTTGTACCGTTAAATAGTTAAAAAATTGATGTTGTAGATGGCAGTGGATCATTTTAGTACATCTTTTGCCTGAACATCAAAAGTTTGGCATTTGAATGATTTGCCAAGCACAATGAGTAAAAGACCTTGACCTCATTTCTAAAAATTATTTTCTCCCCATTGTTCAACGAACTTCTTGACCTCGGCTATTTACTTATTTTTACACTTTCATTTTCATCATAGCCGACTACGGTCTTGTAAACCTCTTCCCCTCTGCAACCAAATAAATAAACTAAGGGAGAAATTCGAAATTTACTTTCATATTAAAAGTCAGTCCAACGAGTCATAAATGAACCACCCATTTTTATTGCTCCGGCTGCCGCCTTTTGTTCTTCACGTTAAAAAACAAATCACAATAGGAAAAGTAACAAGAAAGGACACAATTCAATGCACCATTGTTCTTGAGCAAGAGCATAAAAGTGTTTGATTAAAAGTTTACAACAGACAAGTTTTAAACATTTCTTGTTCAAATTGTGCTTGAATAAACCTATCCGAAAGGCATGGGAAACCTGTAACCAGAAGATACAAAAAAACTTTCATTTTCATCATAGCCAACTCCGGTCTTGTAAACCTTTTTCCCTCTGCAACCAAAAAATAAACTAAGGGAGAAATTTGAAATTTACTTTCATATTAAAAGTCAAAAGAACATTAAGTCAAAATCTTTTGGCAAAGCGAGTTCATAAATGAGCCACCCGTTTTTATTGCTCCGGCTACTGCCTTTTGTTCTTCAAGTTAAAAAACAAATCACAATAGGAAAAGTAACAAGAAAGACCACAATTCAATGCAACATTGTTCTTGAGCAAGAGCATAAAAGTGTTTGATTAAAATTTTACAACAGACAAGTTTTAAACATTTCTTGTTCAAATTGTGCTTGAATAAACCTATCCGAAAGGCATGGGAAACCTGTAACCAGAAGATACAAAATTTTTTGCAGAATGCTGAGCAGAATATTTCCAGGCGTTTTGTTATTCGTCAGTCTGCTGTATACTGGGTTAGTTGTCAGTAGTACTGATAATGGCAACACACTTCCAGCCGACTCTTCCTCAATTATTGACCTTGTATTTTTCCCAAACAGAACAGGTACATGCTTATCTATGTCACACATAACCATATTTTAAATATGCTGCATACTGGGTTAGTTGTCAGTAGTACTGATAATGGCGACACACTTCCAGCCGACTCTTCCTCAATTATTGACCTTGTATTTTTCCCAAACAGAACAGGTACATACAATTTCACACATAACCATATTTTAAATTTAGAAAAAAAACATGTTACCCATTTTGCTCGTGTAAAATTATTCTGAATATTTAGCCATGACAACTCAAATCGAAATACCTATGCGGCTTGCCTCAAAAATGGATTTGTTCGGGAGCAAACTAAACTCATTGGACGTTTTCGGAAATGACAGCAAAAATTGTTCAAACGCTGTTAACAGAACAAAAAGGAGCTCCAAACACGAAAGAGACCATGAAACCTCGGATCATAAAAGGGGTTCGAAAAAGAGTGCAAAGGATGCAAAGCCAAAAGAAAATGCAAAAGCCTTGAGGATTACACGTAACGAAAAAAATGATGGCTTTCAATCCGCAAATCCATCGAGTGCTGAGTCGGTTGGAGCTGGCAAAACGAAGCCTTTGGAAGGAGATAGGGAGGCTTTGAATAGAGCCTATTATTCCAAGCTGCAGACCAGAAACACAGAATTGACATCTGATCTGGAAAAAGTGCACAAAACGCTAAAGGATGAACTGGACAAAAAACACGCAAAACCTGATATTTCAACTAGACCACGAAAACAAGAAGTTGAACGAGGAATTGGACAACAAGCATTGTAAATTGATATCCAGACTGGACTATCGAAATCATGAGCTTCTATCGTTACTGGAGGACTGGCGCATTGACTACGCAGGTCAACTACGGTATAAAAATAGCCGTGTATCAATAGATTTCCGTTTCAAGCACGAAAGCATGAAACATCAGGTGGATCGTCAAAAGCGAGAGTTGAAAGCAAAATTTAGTGAAAAAATTAAATATCTAACAAGCGAGCTGGAGAAACAAGGCAAATATTTCGGCAGTGAATTATACCACAAGAAAGTCAGTCTAGCGTTCGCACTGGATCACGAAAACAATGACTTGAAGGCGGCACAGGAGAACAAGATAAGGCAACTTAAAACAGAGTTGGACACAAAAAGCCAAATTGTTGGAGATGCATTGCACGAGTCGTACAAACTCATGAAAGCTAAACTGGAAAGCAAGGAGAAACATTTGCATGCTAAGCTGGACAGTCAATACAAAAATTTGACGACGGAACTGGACCATCGAAATAAAGAGTCTAAAAGTAAAATGGACATTTTGAATGGGCAAATCAAATATGATCTGGACAATGCACTCAAAAGCTTTAAAAGTTTGCTGGATTCAGAGTACAGAAAATTGCAATATGAACTGGATAGCACCAACTTGCATCTACTCATACAACTTAATGGCAAACACACTCTTTTGAACAGCGAATTAGAAAACCTGAGTAGCACTTTACAAGCTGAGATAGAAGAGGAATACAATCGATTGAAGCCAAGTCTGGTTTTCAAAATCG
>JAANSP010003466.1:0-11274 GCA_036850745.1 Homidia socia
GATTTTTGATGTTACATACAACAACAATTACTTTGGTTCCAGCAGTGACACAAAAAAATAACATTTATTTTTCCACATTTTTATTTCCTCGTCTCGTCCTGTATTTATATGCATGTGTGATCCTTATTATTATGAGTATTTATATTCTGTTACATTGTTGGTGGTATAAACGAAGGCAGAGGGTACCCTCTCCTGTTGGCCCGTGTTTGTGTGAAAGTCTCTCCCAAAGTGACAACGACAACACCATTGAATAATAATAACAATAAAAATGTACATGAAAAAATCCGAGTGTACAACCTTATCTCATGTCGCTGCTGCTTCTTTTCTCTTCATCTCGCTGGAATACACACGCACTCATAGAGTCAGTAAGCCATATAGTCAAATTCAACAAGAAAAAAACGAAAGGGAGTCTGCTGACTGAATTCACTCTTATGAGCTGATTGTGAGAAGATGTGAATTTGAGATAGCAGATAGACATAATTGTACTGAACTCTGGTGAGCTCTTGGTCTTTCTTTTTTTTCTCAATCCCCCAACCTATCTCTCTCTCTCTCTCTCTCTCCTTTTTAAAATACATGTAAAAACTTTTCACATCATCGTTGTGAAACGCTCATCATCATCATGATTATTATAAGCCTTTGCAAGAGCACTACCACCACCGCCGTACATTTTTCTACTCTGTATTATGATGAACATCATTGTCGGGAGGGGTGAACATGACTGTACTGATCATCCTCCTCGTTGAACTTTTTTCCTCTCTTATTCATCTCTCTTTTTCGTTCAATTGAGTGAGTTTTAAAAGAGTGAGATGGGAATACAAACTACTAGGACTGCTTGTACAACAGCACACTAAAAGCTATCAGGATGCAGGGAAAAATACACACATAAAAAGGTTGGCTTTTTGTGGTTGACTGGTACTGGATAGTATAGTGGAAGTGGTGGCTGCGTAAAAGTAAACCGTAAACCAAAGCTAAAGCACTTTACGCTCACATCATCATCATTATCTCATCTCTCATTTCCAAAATCTCTTTTCCAAAAATAAAGCACTTTACGCTCACATCATCATCATCATTATCTCATCTCTCATTTCCAAAATCTCTTTTCCAAAAATAATATACAGTGTGGTAGTAGTGGGATATACTACTTACTAGAGAGAAAAAAAAACCACCACCACAACATCTACTACTTTTGGACTATTGCTTTTATGAAATTCTCCAACAGAGAGCATACGGCATAGGGAGCAGCAGCAGGGCACACACATTATAATGATAATAATGATGAACATCATCATCAATATCTCGTTGCGTACTAAAAAAGCAATAAGTACAAATTCCCAGTGAATACATAATATTATTTTTTATTATTTTCTTGTGTGTCCCAACAACCACCACCACCGCTTCAGTGTTGCATTTTTGTCCCTTCATGTATGTATGTCTCTCCTAGGATTCCATGTAACGATAAAAAATAACAAGTCTCAATGTATGTACATGGACAGATTGGATCTCACTGTTTAGTTACTGAACAGAGTTCTCTTTGACGATGATGCTCCTCAGTTTTTGAAACTAAACTCAAAATCCAAGGGTATCCTTTCTCTTCTCATCTTACGTACCTACTCTCTGCTTCTTCTGCAGCCTCAAAGCTCATCTTCCCCTGCTCCTCTTCTTCTGCTGAATCTCTCATGATGTAAAGTAAAACCTCTTGGTTCTCCTTCTACGTGTACAGCTCAACAAAATCATCATCCTCCTCTTACACTACACACCACCATCAAAAGCAAAGACACCAACAACAGCACTTTGTCTTCATCCCGAAAGAGAGTCAGCTTTAAGCCCTATGCTCTTCTTTTCCTTCTCACTCAACTTGAGTCTTGGGCAAAAGGCTGGCACGATTGGATTGCTGTTCTTTCGGTGATCATTGTAGAGTTTCATGTTAGAAAAAAGAGTCGGTTGCACGTATTTGCTGGCCAGTTCTCATCTTGCTCCTGTTCCGTCTGCACAGCAGAGCACTCCCAAACAAGAGCGCGCCGTACACACATTACACACACATAATACGCATTTTCAGTCCCAAGTACATTCAGTTTGTGAATGATTGCATTGAAATCTCTGCAAGTTTTACATGTTAGAAAAAAGAGTCGGTTGCACGTATTTGCTGGCCAGTTCTCATCTTGCTCCTGTTCCGTCTGCACAGCAGAGCACTCCTAAACAAGAGCGCGCCGTACACACATTAC
This sequence comes from Homidia socia, assembly GCA_036850745.1. Classification (NCBI taxonomy): domain Eukaryota; kingdom Metazoa; phylum Arthropoda; class Collembola; order Entomobryomorpha; family Entomobryidae; genus Homidia; species Homidia socia. The sequence goes on from JAANSP010003466.1 coordinate 2,223, forward strand.
ACACACATAATACGCATTTTCCGTAGGACAAACTTGTGTAGTCCTAAGTACACTCAGTTTGCGAATGATTGCATTGAAATCTCTGCAAGTTTTCAGAGTGCATCTGTCTCATCAACCAACATTTCAGAGAGCCGAGTCTCTCTCCTTTCAACAAAGTCTCTCACTCGCACCAACACACAGCAGAGCACTCCCAAACAAGAGCGCGCCGTACACACATTACACACACATAATACGCATTTTCAGTCCCAAGTACATTCAGTTTGTGAATGATTGCATTGAAATCTCTGCAAGTTTTTCAGAGTGCATCTGTCTCATCAACCAACATTTTAGAGAGCCGAGTCTCTCTCTCGTTTCAACAAAGTCTCTCACTCGCACTAACAACAATACAATTCGTCTTATTGGGTTTCGTGGGGAGAATGGAATGTGCAACCACGACTTTTTTCTCTCTCAAGATCATCACCATCAACAACAACAGAGCAACAACGTGAGGAAGACTTTATAAAAAAGAAGACGTCTTCTTGACCAGCTTCTTCATTTAGTTCCCTTTTCCTCCTTTAGCCAGTCTCATCATCGTCCTCATCAGAAGCACCACACCACCAACAATAACAATTGAGACATATCGCTTGAACCTATACATGGTGCGTTGCTGCAGAAGCCGCAGCAGCAGTAGTATGGCCACGAGCTAAGCTTACTGTAATAAGCTTTTTTAAAAGAGTAGAGAAATCCCTTTCTGGTGAATCTGATAATAATGAAGTAAGTACAAGACAGAGATAGTGGTACATGAACAAACTTCATCATCACCACCAAAATCTTTTACACGTTAACTTGTGAACAAATAAGTAGGTATACGGTAGGATCAAGTATATTTGCGTCATTGTGGGGTTATAATAAGAGTACTCTTTAAAAAAGTGAGTGGATTTTTGTTTGAGGAACGACGAAAAGGGAAACCCCTTTTTCCCACCCTACTTTTTATCCATAATAATAAATACCAAAAGACGTTGTTATTTCTGACTGGTCTTCTTGTTCTTACCTGAACACTGCCTGGAGCTATTTATCCTTTCCTTTAAAGAAAATAAACTTGACTGGAAAAGTACTGTTATTGAGGATCAGGAATGTGAAATAACTTGTTGTTGTGTGTGACAAATTATATAGATTGGCATGTCGTGCTACGGTTAACAGAAAAGGGTCAATAATAAAGTAAAGGTTGTTATTATATTTAATTATGTCAGAGAATGTACGTTGCTGTAGCCGGTCATTTCTGTCAGGTGGATAAAGTTTCTCGAACAAAATGATTGAAAAGAGGGACAAAGTTGGTGGAGGTGAAAAGCCTCCATTGGAGACTGCCACTGGGATGAAGGATCAACAGGAGCAACATGGGCGAACCCAAGATGAGAATGCTAGACAATACTATTATCCACAAGTTGTAAGTTATTTGTGGGGAGGTCGGAGTGGCAACCCCACCGCTGGTGGAGAAAGGGGTGGTGGTGGTGGTGGTAATAATGACAATGACACGGGAGGAATGTACACATATACTCAAAGATATTATGGAGGTGGTAGGGGCAGTAGTAGCGTGACCCGAGTGGTACTGTGGGTGGTCACCCTGTCAATTATAGGCCTGTTTGGCCAGCGCGTGTACAATCTGGAACAAAGACTGAGCCAAGTGGAAGGCCAGCTACTGCTAATACTCACACAAACAACGACCGCAGGCTCCTCAGCAGCAGCATCATCTTCAGGGATGCGCTTTGCGGACAGCTCTCATTTTCTTTTTAACACTAATCAAAACACGAATAGTAATCAGCATCGTAATGATAATTTTGAAAAACTAGAGAAAGTTAGTAGTAATCTTAATAGTAATGATAATTTTAGGTTAGGTCGTGTTGCAAGTGGTGAAGTCGGTGGTGGTGTTGGTTTAAGTGAATTTATCAGTGAGGATGGCTCCTCTGTTGGTCATCCCATGTTACGATTCCGTCGAGAGGCAAGCCCACAGCACAACAGCAAGGAAGACCAGGATCTCATTGATAATGTCATTTTGGCTTCGGGAGGCAGTGCCAATACTGCCTCTGGCGGTGGCGGAGGATCCGGTAATCCTAATGACATGTCACATTGTCCCTGCACACAGGGTAAGTCGGTTAAAGCCATTATCCAAACGCAATAATGTACGTATGTATACACACATGCTATTATATGTCGTCTTCATATTTGATATGAGAGCAGTAATAATAAATCTGAGCCAATGACATTACCTAATTAACATGCAACTAGAACATGTTTTCATTTAAGCCGGTGGTGTTCTGGTGTGGCTTTTTCCTTTGGCAGCGTTAGTTGGTATGCACACGTTTCTTCGTAATATCAACTCCTTTTTTGCATATCATATTGTTGTTTCTCCAACGCTATTGTTTTAATGTAAAGGCAAAAGCTACTTTTTCCAAGAAGGGGAAAGAAAAGAGAGAGAGAGAAGTTTTTTGGTATATTAAATGGCCTTGCATGATTATAAAGAATAATTTTTCTTTGCTGCTGCTCCTGCTATTTAGTTTATTCCTCATGTTTGCTTGATGCTTGCGTGCCATGCAAACTTGCTGTAACCGGAGCTAGCCATTTTATTCCCAAAGAGCCTCATTAGGCCTTTTTTACTCTCATGTGTGTAGACTCCACTGGTCGCTTTAAACAAGATACCACTACAAACTGCTACTACCTATATGGTATGTCAATTCCAAGTATGCGTTAGCTGATACGTGCATTTTACATGTACCTGTAAAAGTGACTTCTTATAAAAATGATTAAATGATAGACTGCCTGATTATATTGAACATTTACCATAAGTTCAGAATTTTTTATTTATGATTCTACTGAATTTATATTGCATATTGATCAGTTTGACTCTTTGCTTAGAAAACTATTCATCAATCATTATCATTCGAGGGCCCTTAGTAAGTAAACATTTACCATAATTTCAGAATTTTTTTATTTATGATTCTACTGAATTTATATTGCATATTGATCAGTTTGACTCTTTGCTTAGAAAACTATTCATCAATCACCATCATCATCATTCGAGAGCCCTTAGTAAGTAAAGTAATATATTTACTCAAAAAAGTAGTGAAAAATCCCAAATTTATTACAACTCTTCTCGTTTTCCGTCCGTTTTCTCTAGAAAAGTAATAGTAATAAATGATTATTACGCGATATGATATCAAAATGCATTATGAATGATTATTGCTATTTACCAAGGAGAGAATTTACACGAAAACAGATGGGCAGTGAGTGTAAATCTGCCCACAAATCCACCACATCACATTTATCGATATCCCACAATATGATGATCATGCATATGCAGAAAAAAATCGTGAAAAGAGGTGCGACTTCAATAACAGCCCATCACACATCACTTCACAAGAAATTATCATGTGCTAGTGCCACAAGGCATCTATCTTTTTAAACTTTACATTTTTATTTTTCATCATCATCATCCTTCGTCCACTACTGACAGTGTTAGTTGTAGTACCATGTAATACCTACCTAATCTCTATCAATTTTTCTCCCCATGTTGCCTCTCACACCATCCGTTTGACAGACAGAGAGATTAGAGGAATAGCAAAGTCATTCTATAAAGTATCTTATATAGCCATTATTATTACTATTATAGCTCTAATTCGTAAATATATATATTACTTTGGCCAATGAAGCTGAATGAGCATTTATCGGCTTTTTTAAAATGCATTTTCGTACAGTGTTCAGCCAATAATAATAATAATAACAAACTGGTTTTCACACTTTTACAACCATCCCCATCATATAACATGATCAGCAAAAGAATGTGGCAGCAGCATCAGCATCAGTTGTTGGGAATTGCTTATAAATACTACATTGCATTTGAAAATTCCTATACGTATATATACACAGCATTATATTTTTCTTTACATCCAGTTTTTATATACCAGCAGATGACAGATAGCTAGAATAACTCTTAACTACTGCTGCATCGTTTAAAACTATGCACAAACAGTAATTTTTTCAATCTTCCCAGCTGCGTCGCGTTCCTTTCTCTTGTCCGATTATACCTTTTTTCACTAGGATGATCACAATGGTTTTGATCAAGAGGATGAATTTTGCTGATGATGACAAAGAAGAAAAGTTTTTAGAGTTTAGTTCCATTCCATCACCGATTTTACTACTCTCAATATTACATTCGGTTATAATATATGCATGCACATATATTCTACTGGCATGGCATGCCTGAAAATTTTACAACTTTTTAGTTTACTACTTCACTACTTTGGCTGCTGCAACACAAGTTTTTCTTTGTTATTTAATGCACCATAATATACCCTTCTGTTGCGTCTCACGCTGTATAAAATTGTAATATTCTCATCCGAGGAGGAAGGAAAAGACGGAGCATCATCATCCCCTCTTCCATCTCTACTTGTGTTGTCCGCCTCTGCTTATTACGGTCCATCCGTCCAATGATATAATAATAATGCATGCAAATGTAGGCAAAATATAGCGTCGACTGTTTTATGAACAGGGCGAAAAAATAATAATAATAAGCGGTATTTGTGTGCTATATGGTAGTAAAAGAGGAACTGCTGCTGCTGCTCATTCCTGTCGTCAACGTGATGATGATAATGATGCCTCCTCCACAGTTTCCCTACCACCATCATGTATTATGCTCGAGTGACTTTTTGAATGACATGTCTGTCACATAAAACAAAGCAAATCATCATTATCGCCACCACCATCACAGTAGAAAACGGATCTCTTGTTTTGCCTTGAAACTGTAAGTCGTATGTAAATACGTATAAAAATTGGAAGATTGTGGTGAGATGAAGTGGGAGCAAATTATTATGCAAAACTATGAAACTAGCCAAAAAGTGCAATAGGTCTGTATTCTCTGTTATTGCATAACTTGAAGCGCATTTGCATCTCAAGAATTCAGCTTCATTTGGATCAGTCAGTTTCATGTGTCCATCTTCATTTTCCTAGAGTTATTTTGTTTACTCGTTACAAAATCACTCTACGCCAAAATCCGTACCGTGTACAGTTGTTCCTTGCTGTCTTTATTTTATCACAAGGAAATACATTCCCGTGCACGTCTTTATGCATCACTTTTTGTGTAAACAAAGTTGGAGATGTATTATATTTTTATTTTCAATCAGCCCACGTAAATAAAAAAATCAGCCAAAAATTATAATATACACATTTTTTGTCTTTGTCTTCTGTCCGTTTTTTATTTACTTTTGTGCATACCTATTATAACTTTTGTACAATATGCACTTTTTTCTTTTCTTGACAAGTCAAGCAGTCACTCAACTCGTTAAATATTTGACGACGGGCAGAGCATACACGACACCCTGACAATAATGACAACGACACGGTGAAATATGATATTTTATATTTGCACACGTCACACTGAGCATTATACTGTTCAAGATAATAACAATGCCGTTGTTATGCATGTCTGTGCAAGAAAGGTTTTGTCTACTGCCATTACAAACATTATTATAATGTATATTTCTTCTCTCCTTGTTTGTCATGTTGGCTTGAAAAAATAGATAAAAGTTTTAAAGTGTCAGCAGAAAAGCATTTTTTCTTGCAAAAACATTCTTTTCTTTTTCATGTACCCTCAAAAGTGCCTTTTGGGAGGAAATTTTTTCTACCCTTTTGCCTTTTAAGCAAAAAAATCTGTTAAAACGAGAGGGAAAAAACTTNGTCAGCAGAAAAGCATTTTTCTTGCAAAAACATTCTTTTCTTTTTCATGTACCCTCAAAAGTGCCTTTTGGGAGGAATTTTTTCTACCCTTTTGCCTTTTAAGCAAAAAAAATCTGTTAAAACGAGATGGAAAAAAGTTTATAATACACATATTTTTCATCATCACCCAAAGAAAAACACAAAACTGAATGAATAGAATAGCTAATGTCGATAAAGTCGTGTCACTTGGAGTGTAAATCCTCTTCATACTTACAAAAATTTTTTTTGAGGAAGAGGCAAAATAAGCNATGAAAAACTTTTTGAGGAAGAGGCAAAATAAGCTGAGTGAAGGGAAAAAAGTAAAAGAATGATGATGATGATGATAAGTATGGTTGTTGGTGATAAAAATGAGAAACAGTCATGCACACATTTTTAATTTAGTGAACAGCTCATTACACAATAATAATATTATTATTATTCTCTCTGTCTCCACCACTCGCTCGTTCCTATTTTTTCCGTACAGCTTTGAGAAATGAAAACATTTTCAGAAATAGTTTTCTTCATCATTTTTATGTAATGTTTTCCTCAAGAAAAAATGAATGGATCAATCTCATGTTATCATGACAACATATCATTTATATAATATCTTTATAATGACAAAGATTTTCATCAGCAACATTTTACAAGACAGTAGGATCGTGATCTTTAGTGTTTTTATAAAAAAAAACAAAAAAAGTACGGGAGTACCACTTTTAAAAACTGCTAGTGGCGGTAGTGACAATAATAGCAGCAATAATATTGTTAATGACTCTACTCACGAGTGCAAATTTACCCTGAGAGGGGGAGAGCATATAATATCTTTATAATGACAAAGATTTTCATCAGCAACGTGGCAACATTTTACAAGACAGTAGGATCGTGATCTTTAGTTTTTTATAAGAAAAAAGTGTAAAAAGAGTACGGGAGTACCACTTTTAAAAACTGCTAGTGGCGGTAGTGACAATAATAGTAGCAATAATATGGTTAATGACTCTACTCACGAGTGCAAATTCACCCTGAGCTCTTGGTATAATATGGATATATTTCAAAATGATGAGATGTTTTTATTTTGAGAGAGAAAAAAGATTTCATTTTTCTTCATGTACACCAGTTGTAGCAATGAAACACGTGTCATCGTCATTGCATGTCGTTTAAAACATATTTATTACGTGGTATGACAAATATGAAAAAAATTATATACTTTTGTACGCAGCCATGTATTCATGCATAAAGGTACAAAGACATTTACTTTTATATTACGCTTGAGATCAGGACAGATAAGGCAAACTGATGTTAAAAAGGCAGTTATCATAGTCGTAAACAAGGCTCGTAAAAATTTGCTCCTTTTTGAAGAAACAAGTCAACCAAAAAGTCAACAGAAAATTGTGAGAAGCAGAAAAAAATCAACGAGCTAATAATTTCTTCATTTTAGCTATATTCCCGTCATTTAAAAAATGCAAAAGATTTTCAAAAGACAATTTGTGTGTATTTATTATAAGGGAGATTCTACACGAGAAATTACGACGACAAGCGAAAAGTAAGCAAAGACATTCATTCAACTAGAAAGGGATAAACGACAAGAGCAGAGGCGACAAAATATTTATAATCTTTAGGGAAATGGCAGTGTTTTGCATTCCTCGGATTTTGTGGGGGTCTTACTCTTCATGTCATTCTGCATATCACAACAACAAAAGTCACACTCTTTACAAGTTGGATAAACAGTCGTCAGCAGCAACGAAATAAGGAACGACATTGGCAATCTTTTCGCAAAAGTCGTATATGGCTATTTTATATGAATATGAAGAATTTATGCTAACATATGCCAATACATTTTTTTCCGAGAAGAATGTTTAGCGAAAAAGGAGAGCTATATAAAACTCTAAAACTGTTTTGTCTCTGAGCTTTTTTTTTGAATGTTACGATTGCGGAAAATGGGAAAAGATGTGAAAATTCAGAATATGAGCTAATAATAATGATCTTTTGTAAAATGTAAAGAGGGGTTGAGAATAATAAGCAAGGCGGATGAGTGCAAGTAGTCACGTCTCAAGTATTACCTAAACGCACACCGTTCTTGCTTGATGATGATATAGAGTTTTCTCGTTTTTTTCTCATTTTCCCTTTTGGCTAATTATGGTAACATCGACTTGGAGACGCCGTCGTACATCTTGCTTCGGCTTTTTTCTCTGTTTGAGCATGTGTTGCTGTTGTTATGCCGTATGCGCTCTTTATCCCACTCGCACTGCCTGAGCCGAAGTTTAAAAAAGGAATAGAAGGACTCTCTGATGTGATGTAAATGATGTAAAAAGAAAAGTTGCCGCCGCTGCTTTTTCAAAAGCTTTAAAAGTAATGACCCTTCATCTAAAAATTAAATGTGTGTTTGAGCATGCAGACAAAGCAATGAAATAATGTGTATGACATGCACACATTTAAGACGAGAGAGATGCTGTAATATTTAAAGTTGCGCGTGTGTTGGTGTTGTGCCGTGTTTTGTGCATACGGACACAAGAGTACAACAGGTTTATTAATATTGCATTTAATTACTCCTGCTCTGGAGTGGATGGACATGATGGGGATGATAATATTATAGAGATGGAGTGGTAGGAAGAAGAGAAAAAAAGAGTCTCCGACTAGAGGATGATGATGATAATGATAATACGTAGATATTTTACTTTGCTTTAGCTTTTATTGCTGTGGGCGTAATAGTGCACTTGTTAGTTATGCATGCACGGTAGACCTGATAAAAATAAAACAACAATGATAATACGTAGATATTTTACTTTGCTTTAGCTTTTATTGCTGTGGGCGTAATAGTGCACTTGTTAGTTATGCATGCACGGTAGACCTGATAAAAATAAACAAAAGCGGCAGGAAATGTGTCGTTGAGAAAAAAGAGCAAGAAAATGTAGACGATTTTTTGATGATGAGTATGACGGTTATTATCGTTATAAAAATGTCTCCATGAAGAAGCGAGGAATCAAGAGTCAAGGGTTGACGCTTTAATAAGTCAAGGAGTAGGAGGAGGCTGTTGACACAAAGTGTGCCCGTCGCCTAAACTATTTTTATTTCTAGCTACATCCTACACTTTACTAAGCGTACCAGATCAAATGTCAAGTGGACAATGAAAGTTTTGTTGGTGATGATGATGATGAGCCAACAGCAAGTACATAATCCTAATCGTCATTTTATCATCCTCCATTCAAATAAGGCATGATGATGTTTCATGATGCGTTGTAACAGCGTAATGCATTCATTAAGTGCTAAATATTGCTCATGTGTCGTTTCGTTCGTTGACGTTTGACAGTGAGTGCGCATAATATAAATAGCGCTC
>JAANSP010003467.1:0-11273 GCA_036850745.1 Homidia socia
TTTTTTTCAGCTTTAATGGTTGATAATGAGCAGTTTGTAATTACATACACATACACAGGTACATTGTATACTTCTTTTGAAAATACCGAATATCTACCATGTATTTCTACCTGCCTGCGTATATACTATTAGTCATCATCGTGAAACATTTTGAATGCAGCAGCATCGATGGCGACGCATTCAACCAAACTGATTCACTAATTCCGTTTCCAGCAGGTGTATAATTTATCATCATCATCAGCGTTGCTGTTCTACAAAAATCCAATGGAACAGTTTGTAGATAGGTAGGTACACATTTCAGAATTGTGAATTAAAACTCTGAATAATATTCTATAATTCATTTCCTGCCATCATTTCACGCACACCACACCACCATTGGCGGAAAAGACCAAACAAGAAAAATAAGCCATCTATCTACTATGTTGTTTGATTTGCTTGTTTGGTAAACGGTTATAATGATAATGGCATCAATGTAAGCAATAGCGCTCAGGTAAGTAGACACACACACAAAATAATAAAGAAAAAATCGACTACATACATGTACAGATCTGCTACAATTCATCAAGTAATTGCAGAGTGCATTAGACATTGTTGTAGTTTTTTTCACTCGGAACAGCAACAGCAACAACCAGTACATTTATCAAGAAGAAATTATTACTATTATTTTTGTTGCCTTTAGTCGGAAAATGTAACAATCAGAAAACATGTAAGAGAGGAAAAAACCCGGCCAAACCCTATAATTTAATAAAGTACTAGTTAGCTATCCAAATAGCAAAAAAGTCTGGCATGATGTGAGTGCGCGCATATCCCCAACTTGCAGCGGATGATGGCCATGTGCAAGTATACATAAAAGTTGGAATTGAATACCAAAAATTTAATTCACTTTTGAGAATAGCCAAGTAAATGCAGAGAGAGAGAGTTTGCGTCTACGTATGTACGTATCTATAATTTAGCAGAGAGATAGTTAATACATGTAACATTGCTTGTTGTTATTGTGCTCCTCTAATATCTCTAATGGCTCTTTCACCCTCCAGGCTAATAATCATCAGTCAGCCAGTTGTAGCATTTTGTAGTGCGCTGTACATATTTGGTTGTTTTGTTTTTTTACAGATAGACAGAGAGAGAGAAAAACGTACATGCTCATTTTTTCATCTTCCAATCCCTGAGGAAACTTGACTGCTACTACTATAGACCATTCTAATAATATATTATTGGGTGGTTGGGTGTGTTTCAAAGAGTTGTTGTTGCTGTTGTTGTTCTGTTGAACATTTTTTTCTCTCTCTGATTTCTAATTTGAAAAAAATGAAAGTCCAATTTCGAAACTCGGCGAAGAGTTAGAGGAACCAGCATGCTCATAAATAAGCAGACACACAAATGTACATCATGGTAATATAATATTATACGCAGGTAAAACTGGGTAAATGATGTTCCAACCAGAATCAAACTGGAATGAATGATGACAGCCATTATGAAGATAATTGGTTATGGAAGGGAATGGAATGAGAAAAAATAGGTATTCAAAAAGTAAATCAAGAAGTTCTGAAGAAGAAAAAATTAAGGGGTAAGCAACAAGGCAAAAGATATGCATTATCATTTCATCATGCCGCTGCTATCTACGCTGCTGCTGATGATGATAATGCAGTCACCACATCCAACAAAGAAAATCAACCCTGTGCCTGAATGTGCATCATTTTGAAAAAAATATAAAAAATGCTAGCTTCTTGTACAAGAATCCTTCTCTGCTCTCTGCTGCTGCGACTTCCTTAATTTATTTTCAAGAGACCGACAATTTACAATTATTGTGTTTGCATCAGCATTCTAGCTAGCTGGCTGGCCATGATGAGGAAATTCGACGATGGGAAGATAAACAAGCAGCTCAGCATCGTCATCATTATCATGAGTTTTGCCGAAGCTGCTGCATGAAATGATGAGACGGCAGTCGAGAAGTCGTGATGATTTCTGATAATAATATGCAACCCAGGAGCAGCAGTAGTGGTCGTAGTAGTACAAACTGCACAAAGAAATGGTGATGACCATGATGACGATGATGATTAAAAAATATCCGCTCACTCACCACCACCGCCACCACCACCGCTTTTGCAGCACCAACGACAACGAGCCACGCAAAAGTAGAAAAAAAAGTCGGACGCACAACGAACGACCAATGTCTGATTGGTTAACAATATACAATGGTCGTTTGTAACAGTATATTATATATATTATGATGATGCCATGTATATTATTATTATACATCTCTCGTAATCACTTTTTTGTTAAATTACACAAGGAAAGAGGAGGATGGGTGAATAGAGAGCGTGCACCATGCACCTTGATCATGAGCACATCTTTTGTCCAATAGGTAAAAAAGCAGCGTGAAGCATGTACGTACGTACGTATGATGATGATCATGCATCATGATTCACTATTACAGCAGCAGCAAAAGACCACAAGATCAAGATGAAGGTAAACAATGGAGATTTTTTAGCTAGAAAAAAACTAAAGGCAGGTTGTAGATATCACATTGGGTCGAGTTGGTGGTTTTGGTTTGATTGTGTTGTGGCAGAGAGACCTGTTTTTTTCCTAAGGGTATAGGCAGGCATATCTCCTATGCCTCTTTGTCTTTTTCTCAGCAGCTCAGCTTAAATATATATTTTTTACTGTGGTTCGGCATAATCCTACCCAACAAAGTTTAAGAAGATGACAGCTGAATTTATAGCCTTGAAATAACTCTAGAGCTTTACACAATTCTGTCTTGTGATTGCATTTGGTGTACGTACGTACTCGGTTAAAAAAATTCTTTAGCTCTCTGTTTGTATACTCTTTTTAGTTGAACTATCCAACGGTTCCTCCAGATTTAAAGGGAAGATGGAATAGAATATTTTTTTCTTTACATTCGGAATTGATTGCATCTTGATTAAATTTTTGAAAAAGAACGACTAGAGTATGTTAATGAAGAGAAAAAAAATATTCTCCTCCAGGAAAAAAATTCGTTTCCTTGAGGTGGTCACTGGAATTTTATTATGATTGAATTTAAACTTTTTGAAAGGGTTGTCCATACGCACATACACATTGTTCACGTGTGTTAATCCATATGTGAATACTAAAAACTCGTATAAACTTCTATTTGGATACATGTTTGTACATATATTTTAGATATTTTCTTGTGCTACCTGCATCATTTCATTTCGTTTTAACTTGAAAAAATTCCTATTTTTTCTTTAAAAAAGCAGCTGCATCAACACACCGCACCACCACCACCACAGGAAATAGAAACGCTTTTTCGTTTTTTCATCTCAAGAACACAATCACTTTTGCCATTCTATCAAAGTAATGTGCGTTTCTTGAACAGTGAGTGGTACTATTACGACAGTGTAGTAGTACAAGTACAGTAAGTAGAGAAGAGAGAGACCACTGTCCAAGAAAAAAATAAAGAAGGAAATAAAGAAATATAGACGCAGAGAAAAAAAGCAGTTGAAAACGTTCAAAAAAAGAATTCTCACGAGAGCTATCATTTCTGATTGGAAAGGGACAAATGCTATTGCCACCAGACAGTATTTTCTTCTTCTTTTTCTTCTCTTTTCTTCCACATAAGTATACATACACATCATACCCAAAAAAAACTTTCACACTTTTGCCTGCCTGCCTGCCTACGCATACCAAAACAAGTGATCCATGTAACCATATAATGTTCCAAGGAAAAGAATGGGGAAGAAGGAAAGAAAAGTATAGTGGGAAAATTGGAAGAAGAAAGAAAAAAATTGAGCGAAAAAAATAAGTTTTGAGAGAAAAGAGAGCGAGAGAGAGAGAAACAAACAGCATTTTCAAGTAAAAAAGAAGGGAAAAAGAACAAGTTCGATTCTCAGTGGATTTGACGAGTTACGACGAGAAGTTACAATTGTTGTATGTAGCATTATGTCTCTGAGTGAGGAACACTTTTTCCCATTCCCCTTAACTTCCTCATGCTCATGTTGTAGTAGAATTTTTTTCTCTTTATTTTTTGGTGGTGGTAGTGTTGCTTGAAACGGAGTAGTAAAAATGTACGTAATTTTCTGCTCTGCTAGATTACGTTATTATTCTTTCTTCGTCGTTTCACCATTATATATATTTTTTCTGGAAGAAGAAAAAAAAGTTGTGGTGGTGGCATACGTACGAAATGAATGAAATGGGATAGATTACTCGTTGAAATGGAAAGAGTGAGAAAAAAGTTCTGCAGCAGCAGCAAAAGTAGTAGTTGGATATACTTTGGGTAAGTGGCAGCTGAGAAAGTAAGGAAGAAAACGTGAGAAAATAGAAATCGACATACATTTTTTTCTTGATATTACCACATCTGCAGCATGGCAAGCTCTAGAGTTTTTTTCTCGGAGGCAATGTGCAAACTTATATATATGATGGAAGCACATATATGCTTTAGTACTGAAAATATAGACATTTTTTGGTTTGGAACGAAGGACAAGTCAATTCTCAAGAGATGTGTTCCATCCGCACAGTTTTTGAAATTTCTTTTTTTTCTTGGCTTGTAATCCAAAAAAAGAAAATGTTCAAGAGGAGATCGAGCAGTTGCAGACAATATTGAGAAAAGTAAACATGAGTTGCATGAACGATACGATAGAAGAAAGTTGGTATTTTTGGTTGAACTTTTTTCTTGTCGTCGTCTCCAATTCACTTTCATCTTGTCCTGATTGGATTGGAGTTTATATAATAATATGTGTATAGGTACTTGTACGTTCCATCCAAGAAAACGATTGCTAAACAAAAAAAGCATGAACGATACGATAGAAGAAAGTTGGTATTTTTTGGTTGAACTTTTTTCTTGTCGTCGTCTCCAATTCACTTTCATCTTGTCCTGATTGGATTGGAGCTTACATAATAATATGTGTATAGGTACTTGTACGTTTCATCCAAGAAAACGATTGCTAAACAAAAAAGAACAAAATTCTGTTCATGTTCTGACCCTTCATCAAATTTACCCACTTTGATAGAAAAAATCTTTACTTGTATACTTGCCACTTTGTAGAATCAACTTGGTTCTCAGAGAAAGAGGAGAAAAAAACATGTTCTTGTTGATGAAAATGAACTAGATGAAATTACGAAAAGTTGACGGACTTTGGATTATCGCGATGATGATTATGAGAAGAAGAAAAAAGTGTATGACTGTTGCTGTTTTTCCAACTTGATTAAATCTACATGCATACAATTTTTTTACACAGATGTACAATTTGCAGGACCAAAGAAATAAGTTTACATGTGGAGAGTAAATCAACAGCAAATGGAGGTAAGTTGCAGACTGATTTATGGGTATGGTCACTTTCGCCGAAAGATGACACTGTAGTTTTTTGAGAAATTAGGCTAAGGATTTAAATATTAAAAAGTACCGAGTGGAGCACTAACTACATGAGTCAATCTGAGGGTGACTTTTGAAAAAGACAACATCCCGACCATCCTTTTGATATGGCTTTTGCCATCGTACGTCATGGTGGTTTTTACGTAATACACTTTTAATTTGCAAGTTTCCAAGAAAATGAAAATACAAAGTTGTCTCGTCGCTTGTAAATATACACACACATTATCTTCATTTTAATTGCCACCGAGAAGGCACATACCTAAGAGCTAGAGCTGCTAATGTTTAAAAGCAATGCCAACAGAAAGACAGAGAGAAAATTTAATTATTCAAAACTTTACATTGTAATCATTTATTACAATAGGCCACCCACTATAAAAACGTACGTAGAAAGAGGAGAACAAGAGGTGTTTGCATTCTTTGTTTCTAATTACTTTTGTATACCAGCAGCAATAGCACATTTCTACCCAAAAAGTCATGCATTTCTTTCTCTCTCGCTCTCGGAGAGTAACACCTTTTTGGATATGCATGTATTATTACTACAACAGTCATATCAAGAACAATATGCTTAAAAACATACTGCTGGTAAATGAAAAGGATGGAACGGTGTGGTATTAGTGGTTGCTTCAGTTCATCATGATGATGATTAAACTGAAGCAAACCGACGACAAAAATAGTAGATTACAGTCACAGCACAAAATGCTGTGGCACTGGCATAAATATTTTGCTGAGTTTAATTAAGAAATAATTTAGTATGCCGTAAAGAAGCGTGTTTTCATTAAGACGGTGGGATACATGGAGGAAACGTGAAACAGTTTTGTGTGCGGGTGCGAGAACATACTGCTGGCAAATGAAAAGGATGGAACGGTGTGGTATTAGTGGTTGCTTCAGTTCATCATGATGATGATTAAACTGAAGCAAACCGACGACAAAAATAGTAGATTACAGTCGCAGCACAAAATGCTGTGGCACAGGCATAAATATTTTGCTGAGTTTAATTAAGAAATAATTTAGTATGCCGTAAAGAAGCGTGTTTTCATAAGACGGTGGGATACATGGAGGAAACGTGAAACAGTTTTGTGTGCGGGTGCGAGGGAGAAAGGGTAACTTTCATCTAATCCGTATTATGTAAATGAAAGTCTAGAATGAAAACTTTGTTATGTTTGATGACAAGGTACGTGGAATTGTGGAGCTACTTTTTTAAATATGCACGTAAGAGAAAATAAATTGTCCAGCGAAAAATAACTCGACAATTATACTTTACCTACAACCAGTATGTAATGTGCTATGGTTTACCTGACGAAAGGTGAATGCAGTAAAATACAAACGTACAAATTCTATTTAAAAAAGCTTACGGATTTACATTTGTATGAACTCTCAAAAAACAGTTAGTTGCTGCAATAAAACTGTTTTATAGGCAGTCAGACAGGTGGGTGATTTACAATGACAGCATAATCCAATCTGTCCCGATACCTTTTTATGACCCATCCTCTTTTCTTATTTCCTATTTATAGTTGCATTGCATTGTATATTTATGTAAATGTGCTGCAGCATGAAGTTCTCACTGCTTTTATTTAAAATCAGCAGTATATACACTACAAAGACTGGAAGTTCTTATAGTACGAGGGAACACAAATGTATGTGAAAATAATATATCAGCTGACAACTTATTCATTTTATACTCTTGTCAGTCGTCTGTCATTTCATTGAACATCTTATTGCACAACAATAGAAGCAAGTAGAGCATTCCATTTCTGTCAGAGAAGCAAGCACATCCAAAATTAGAGCATAGGCATATCTTTACTCACACAGTTGGTGGGGAAAAGATGCCCTTTTACACTTTTTTACAAAAAGATATTTTTACTCCCGTAAGTTGAAACTTGGCATGTGACAATAAAAAAGGTACAAGGTAAAAATAGACAGGTGGGCAATATAAATGAAGATATTTTACTGTATTTTTAGCTCATAAAGATGTATCCTACTGTTGGTTATTTTTGAGAGGTACAGAAAAAATCAGTTATTTGATTTCTCTTAATACTTAGCTACATTGCTACTGCTGGTTTGTAAGTGCGTGCGGCTCTCTTTAGAATGGTAGACCCTTTTTATATATATTTCTTATTTGTCATTGTACTTTTAACTGTCACATAACAAAAGCGAAAAAATGTGTCATGTCCCGTCAGATGTGGAATGAAAGAGGCGGAATCCCACGCTCACACAAAATAAATATATTTTCAATCCTTATACTCGTCTTAACATGCAATGACGCAATAATGGTACGAATTGTCCAGTTATGCGTTAGAAAGGTTGACTTTTGCCAGTTGAGCAAGAAATTTTGAAGAAAACGGACGAATTGTGTAACAACAGCTATTTTAGCTGATTTGCTTATAATTTAAAAGTAAAAGTAGTAAATTCATTTTTCAAGTAAAAAAATCATTTTTACTGAGTTTACCAGTTTAAATGTATCACGCGAAGTTGGATTCGTGAAAAAGTGCAAGTGAAGTTTTGCAAGTAATCTCAAACCTCAAGCAATAATAAGTAGCAATGTACAGAAATTTTAACTGGTTTTACTTTTATAATCCTTTACCGTACAAAATATCAAATTTATATTGGACGATTAACCAGGTACCTTGCTTGCTCTTTATTGTTGAATTAAAAATTCAATTTGGGTAAACTATACATTTTCCGAGAAAAATTATACATCGTTTGGTTTGTCTTTCTCTCAATTTTTTATCATGTCACGACCACGTTTTTCTTATCCTTGTACATATTTTTTTACTGGAGAGCCTTTGTGTAAATTTTTGTGCGTTTTCCTTTTCACTATAAGTATTTTTATAGCATATTATCATTAACTCCATAAAAATATCCATCAAGGCTCATTATACAATTGTACTTGTCTTCAAGCCAATAAAATACTCGCCAACTACATGTCATCAACAACTATTTCCCAAAGAAAAGAAACATTCTCTACAATTTAATAGATAAACACAAGCAGTGGGGCAAGTGTCAAAGTGAGTCTTGTTGAAAGACATATCGTGTTTCTTCTTTTTCTATTCAAATTCAACTCTTGCCTTGAAATCAAGAGACCAAGAACTGCACACACACGAAAAAAAAACCAGCCGTTCTCCTTTTTTATAAAATTTATCGAACCGACCACTACTACAACAAGTTTATTTTAAACCCGAGTATACAATTTTCTTTTCTTGAACTCATCTCTAAAATTTACAAAGGTTAGTGTTTAAGCAAAAAGGCCGTGATTGTTAATACTTGTTGTAATATCTTTGAATCTAAATGTATTTCAGAATGACTTATTATGGGGCATCAATACCATTTTATAATCGTGCTATTACTACTGTCTTACCAAAAGCACTTTTAGCTCAGCTCTCTCCGCTATCAAAATTTTTTTATGAAAGTACAAGTCATGAGTATTAGCCATTTTATAATACCTAAAAATTCAAGATATTTTTATGCACTAAAAAATAGCACACATTCCGTAAAGGGGAACTGTCGCTGCGTCCCCCATGCCGTATCATAGTGGTAACGTTACGCTCAGAGAATGCGGGAAATAGAAAAGAGACTGCATGGCGAAGAAAAGAAGAAGCAAGAAATAGCGTAGTAATAGTAGTAAGATAGAATAGCAAGCAAAATAGAGAGAGAAGATTATTGTGGAATTATTGTCGTACTTTTTTGTGATCAAGAAAGGAGAGAGAATTTTGATTTTTAAATATTGTTATTAATTATAGTTTGTCCTTAATTAATAAACCTCTGCACTAATCGTGTGCTGTATATTATAATAATACTAATCGCGTATTATTCAGTTTTATTTAAATTCTTCATTTCATTTTTGTTTGATTGAGTCTGACGAAAAGCTAAGCGTGCATTCAGGCTAGGCGTCATTCATCAGTGTTTTTGAAGAATTCTGAGCTACAAAGAGAGTGTCACGTAGACAGGAACTGTCTAATGGGCTGTTCATAAAGTGGTTAATTTACAATGCAGCTGTAGCTGCTGGTATTTCTCTTTTTTTCTGCTTGTCGAGCTGTTGCTCGATCGATGAATAAAATATGGCAATAATGACAAGTTTGACCATTGACGACAATAAAAGGCTATTAACCGTCCTGTAGTCGTTTTCGATTTTGCCACACATGTTTCACCACTTTGCATTGTTTTATTGATAAAAAATTGCCGACAAAAAGGTAGGGAATAAATGTATTTTGTAAATTAGTATGATCGATATTTCTCTTTTTTTCTGCATGTCGAGCTGTTGCTCGATCGATGAATAAAATATGGCAATAATGACAAGTTTGACCATTGACGACAATAAAAGGCTATTAACCGTCCTGTAGTCGTTTTCAATTTCGCCACACATGTTTCACCACTTTGCATTGTTTTGTTGATAAAAAAATTGCCGACAAAAAGGTAGGGAATAAATGTATTTTGTAAATTAGTATGATCGGCAGACTGTCTGAAAAAGTGAAAAAAATCTTACATTTTTCGTCAATTATTTCCATTGTTTTCTGAAAAAAACTATAATGTTCATTTGAGTATATAAACGCGGGAGGCAGAGCTCTAGCATGACAACATGTTCGACAGGAAGCTATATTTTCCGGAGGCCAGGCAAAGGAGAAAACGACGCTATCTGTACTGCTCAGCTTGCACTGAATCCTTTTTTTATTCTGCTACTGCTGCTGCTGTTTGGTTTGGTTTTGGTTGGAGGGGTGCATGCATGTGTGCATGTACGTTTTTTTATGTGAATGATAAAACCGGCATAAAATACTTTACTACCGCTTTTACCCGTGAGTTTATAGCTTTTTAACAAAGTGAGCTTGACTTCTTGAAGGCACACACACACGTAATAATAATATGTACTCGGAACAAACTATAACATTTTTTATAAACCTTTGCAAGTGGTTGTTGGTGTATGGCTGCACACATACAGTTGTTAAAATCATTACTGTGTTGTTAAAAAGGCACTTAAATGTGACCATTTAGATAACACTTTCTAGAAGAATAAGTATCATAATGGCTTAGAAGAAGAAGGAAAGAGAGAGAAGAGTAGAGCAAGACGGATTTTTTTCGTCGTGTCAAATAGTGTACACTGCCATGTTGCTGCTGCTGACTGTGATTTTTATATATTTTGGGGTGCGTAAAATCTATTAAATTCACCTATAAAAATGTACTCTCAAGTATGTACATGTCTTTAGCTTACACACTCATACAGTATGTTAACGTACACACTTTTTTGGTAGTTTTGATGGTGACGATAATGATAATAATGAACATAAAATGTACATACAAAAGCTGGTGTCGGCTTACCAGCTTACTGTTGATTTTTTAAATGTACCCATAATACAGCAATAGGATTAAAAGATATAGAGAAAAAATGGGGTTTTTTCTGGGCAATAAAAATTAAAAATATTGTTTCTAGAAAAAAGAGTAATTATTTTTATGTAGGTACATAGATAACTGGAGCAGGAGGATTTTGAGTGGGATTTCCTCTGTGCTCATATTTTATTTTGAAGAAATCCCCATATTCGTACAAGTTTCTCACGATAACAAGTTTTCAAAAATATTGATTTTTACTAAAGAGATTAGATACAAAGTTTGAAGTCCATGTAATCCAACATGCTATTACAAATTTTAACCGTAGCGAAATATTTGTGTAGATAGAGCGTATGCAGTCACAGCAAAAACTCATTATTAACGGTGGCTTTTTTATCTTCCAAAAAGATAAATAAATCATAAAGCTATGCTGCAGCAGCAATTTTTCCTAGTTCCTGTTTGAACAAACGTTTGTACAGAGATTTTGTCTCATGGCATAAAAACAAAAGATTCGTTACGGATGCGACATACAAAGGGCAGGCAATTGTCATAAATTTCTTTTTTTACTCATTTCAAGTGTCATATCTTCTCTCTCAAGTGGGGACCCGTATTGATCACC
>JAANSP010003468.1:0-11271 GCA_036850745.1 Homidia socia
AAAATATTTTATTTTATACTAAAAAGCAGCTGTCCCATGTCACATTTAAACTGTAGTATGAACAGCGGGAAAAAAGCCAAAGGTTAACCACCGAGTTGCAACGCCCATTTAGCTATGACATTCCCAAATGGTCTATACTTTGCGGCTACCGTTCCCCAAGTCTTCGGCAAAACTTTTCAAAAACACACTCTCGATCGCGAGCAACATATTTCCCGCATCCGGAACAGCACTTGAACTGGGGACGAGCTCATAGGGAAGCAAGCTTACTGACCTTCCAGGCCATCACCTTTACTCTGGTTTGGGAGTCTTATTTTAACACTCCAAATCGATTTTATGCCGGTCAGGATAAGGATCCTTACATTAGGTAAACAATGAAAAAACAAAACAGAAAAACAAGAAAAAAAGTTTATCAACTTTTAAACTTAATTTTTTAATTATTTTAGTTGGGTAGTAAACAAAAAGTTTGCTGCGTTTGCAACAATGAAGACTACTTTGTTCTCACAGCAGTATCCACCTGAAGAGCATTCAATCATGATTCAACCTTTAAAATACAGTGTGTTCGACCACTACTTCAAAAAATATGCATTTTATTAATAAATTGTTAAAACTGTTAATGTACATTGTACATGCTTCTACTTGTTTTAAAAAATTGCAGAGCGCATCATTGTAACGAAAGTGCACGCTGAAATTCCCCGCCAATATTATATTGACTACAACGTCACTGTAGAGCTAAAGCTGGAATTTTCTTTAAGACACGAGCAAGCGGTTGGCTATTTGATTGAAATTAAAACGACATCATTCATAAAAACGACATTTATTTTCTCTTTTTCAATGACATTGATTTCAGGTTTTCAATACCGAGTTTAAAGAGGACCAGATAAACTCTCTTGAGCTGAATGTAGAAAATTCAAATGGCACTATTATCCAAGTCAACACGGAAAAGGAAATTCGTGCTCACGATGCTGCAGTTCTTTTTATTATCAGAATGAGTGTTAGAAGTAAATGTAAGTCAAGCCAACTTGATGCAAACAGCAAGTACGTACTACGTACCATGGTGATCATTTTAATACGTCATGTTTTTTCCAGAACTACGTACCGTGGTGATCATTTTAATACGTCATGTTTTTCTATATAGCTCGATTAAGTCAAACTTTTCCTGGCCAGAGATATATCCCGGTTCCTGTTACTTATCATCTAGTCGGAGCGTTTGGTAATTGCATTCAGGATAAAAATTCAGGCCTCATTGGGGTAGGTTGTTGTTGTTAATAACATCAATTCTCTTGCTGTAAAGTATGCCTACGACGACTTATATTCTGTTTGCAATAATTGGTAAGGATGAAAATAATATGGTCATTTGGAAAATGCATTTTTGTTATCAGGACAAAATAGAAGCTATAATGATGGTTGGTTGTCCACCTAACAGAGATTTTGTTTTTGATTGGAATGCAACTTTACGTTCCATTGAAATGAGGTAATGTCATTTTCAAATGTAGACTTCAATCTTTTATAAAACAGCTGCAGAAATGTTTTTTTTTCTCGATTCTCCTTTAATAGAAATGACCGGATTGAAGGTAGGGCACGATTTGAACATGGAATCGGTGCCTATTGCTATCGATCGGAATACGTATGTTTTTTTGCAAGGAGCCCTTCTGTCATCCATTTTGAAATTTATGACGAGGTATGAAAACTGTGCATTGCAAAGAATTTTATTTCGATCAACATTCTTGGATTAAAGCAAAATGTTGCCTAAATAATAAAATATCTCAAAAATTGAAATGTAAGAAATGTACGCATGCCAATGTCATTTGCTTTTAATTTGTGTTTTCAGACCAAGCAACGTTTTTTGCCGTATACGGGCAAGTTTATTATGCGGATTATCGGTGGTGGTGAAAGCAAAGATTCCATTAAACTCTACACGCAAGAGGAAATTGCCGCATTTAATATAAAAAGGCGTTTCTGATGCAAGTCTGATTTGGAGTGTGAGTTGGGAATCAAATATCAATTATTATATTTGTGTGTATTAGCTTGTTTTTTTCTGTTGAGCTTGTGTATAACGTTTCATTTGTTCAAAAAGTTGATAAAATATTTATGTATTTGTATTTTGTAATGTAGGAATGGGATGCAATTAATCATCAGAAAATAGACCGGCGAGCAGAGCCGCTCCTTGAACTTGATGGGAACATCCTTCAAGAAGATAGCAGAGAAAGCATTTTACAGTCAGGCATATCTACCATTTCATGGGTTTGCCATACGTAAGATGTGAAAATATATTTAGCTACTAAGTATTTTTACGTTAATTCTTGGATAAGTATTAAATATTTAATATAATTTCACGTTACATCAATTGATAATATTTTTAGTCTTTCTCCATGTGCCCGAATCGCACCAACCAAAAGTTTGGAAGTTGTGTACTGGTTCCGTATTTTTGTTACGAATAGGTACATCATTTTTATTTGCTTTTCGTTTCCTTTTTAAGAATGATTGTTGATTATAATAAAATTGTAAATTAACAGTGATTTTTGTTTGCTCGATTTAAAAAACTAGAGACGTAGATTCTGATACATTGTGCTTGTATGAAAAGGAGTTTGATGTCATGTTATACGGATTTCCACCCAGTCCCGAGTTTAAACTTTTAGCAACACATCGGTTTCTGCTTTGTAATGCTCAGTGTTATGTACATTGGTTACTTGTGCAATCGTCAGGGGGCCAGGGTCTGGCATGCAACCAAAAGGGGCACAATAAACTGGTACTATATCATCAAGGATGCGATACCCAAAAGTGAGTGAAGATAAATTAATATTTTTTTACATTTTAATTTTCAGTGGTTGCTGGAACATTTATATATTTTATTTTTTCAAACTTTACAGAATTGAGGTATTACGAGTTGCCTCTTCCAGAGGAACCAGAAAAGCCGGAAAAGTACAAAAAGCATCGTGGATTTGGTTCCGAGGAACCTGGCTCACTAGAGGCAAGCTGGACAAGTATTGATGAGAATCGAACCTTATCTGGGGATATCAGTTCTAACCTTACTCGTAGCAACTCATCTGCCACTATAGACTCTACATCAGTGATAGAATCTTCTCATCTATTACCGTCTGCAAACAAACTGCGCACCACCACACAGCAAATCATGTACGATCAGATATTGACGAAAAGGCTAAACTCCATTGTGGAAAGGAACCGGGCTTTAAGGGCGAATTTGATTAGGAAAGCGAGCGTTCCTATGGTTGAGGAAGACAATGAGCAGGAAACCAAATTTCGGTTGCAGTTTGGGAGAACGGTTAGTCAAGAGAGTGGTTTTACTCCGCCCATGCCAAAGGATAGAAAAGAGCGGGGAATCGAATCGTTTTTGTAGTAATTCAAAAATGTTCAAGATATATAGGATAAAAGGTGGTTGTTTGTGCATTTTTATTCTTTCTTCTTAATAATTGTATACATTTTCACAATAAATATTCGTTGGTAATAAAGGCATTTTTTGATTTACTAAAATTACGTGGGTGTGTGCTGTTGATCAGGTACTGTTTTAATTTAGCATCTGCAGTCCATCAACTATTCTGACAGTGCCTCCATTATAGCCAAACATTGTAGGTGTGGAAACAAGTGAAATATTACGATTATTACGCATGTCATTACTGCATGCTATTTTTGTTAGCCTGAAAATGGTTACTACTTTTATTAATGGTACTTTTCTCAGTCCTGTCCGTTTTACTTCGTTTTGGTGTTGCCCAAGCTTCTGGAAAAAGTCGAGTTTGGGATCGCTGCTGTGGTAGGAAAAATGAGGAAGGTGTGGGTGGTGCTGACTTTGTCCTTCGATATTTTCTGTATGAACGCAAGCATACACGAATGGTAGAAAAGTAGCAGATTTCTAAAACGCTGAGTAGGCTGAACCCAAGACATAAAGAAAGTAGTCCGCCTGTAGAAGCTGGAGAATAAAAAAACTAATTAGAGATTTATATTTTCTGTATGAACGCAAGCACACACGAATGGTAGAAAAGTAGCAGATTTCTAAAACGCTGAGTAGGCTGAACCCAAGACATAAAGAAAGTAGACCACCGGTAGAAGCTGGAGAATAAGAAACATTCATTAAAAACTTTTTTTATCAAAAAGAAATAAAAAAGTAACCATAAAGCAATAAATAAAGTATTATTTTAAATCGTACAAATAAGATCAATGATAGAGTACAGCTCTTTCCTTAATCTCGGATAACTTGACTCTACGCCCATGTAAAGGTGAACGATTGTCATATTTCTTCCGTTTCTGTAAAGATAAAAATGGGTATCTTAATTTACAGCAGTACAAATAATAATTACTATCATTCAAATTTTATAGCAGTTTTAGTCGTTTTCATTATGTTAAATTACAGGCTTCTATTCAGACCGGGAAAATTGTCCTGAACAAATACTCTGTCGTGCATATCCAAAAAAGTCGTTTCCACCTGATACGACACGTCGTTACAGGCTGGCAAGCATTTGTTACATTCTTTCAAAAGTCCCTTTTGGACAATGTCCTCTGAAACATTATTTAAAACAGGTCGTTTACTAATATTTTATAGCCCGTGTTAATTCCAATTATAAAACAAGGCATCTTACTTCGTACACGCTCGGTACACTCAAACTGGTCTGGCGAACAAAGTTGCTGGTCATTAGAGCCTATAATGTTACAGTTCCACTATTAGTTTATCTTTTGAAAAAGATTTGTCTTTGCCACTTGTAGAAGGAGTGAAAAATTAATTAAAATATCTTTGTTCATACGTGGCATGTAATACTGCACGCATAAAACAAACTTCATAAGTGTGATTTGCAATGCATTCATCCACACAATTGAATGCTGTGTAGTAGGAGTAATATCTTAATGGCTTTTCATTAGCCAGAGTAGCATTGCCTCTTATCCTTAAAAATATTTTTTTACAAAAAAATCATCAAAAAAGAGTTCAATGGATAATAAAAATTAAAAAATAAGAAACATTATTACAACGCTAAACGACAAAATACTCGGATCGGCAATGGTCAGATCGGGTTTGATACTCATGAAAGTTTCAGAATTGGGGCGAACTGCGATTCCATGATCTCTCACACGAGGAAAGTCTAATGGATGACTAACTCCAATCTGTAATGAATTAGTAAGAAAATCCCTTGGTTTACTTCAAATTTTAGTGTAAGTAAATACATGTTTTTACCACAAAGCCATCAGCATCCGTGTTGCGACAAAAGTATTCTTCTAAATCAGGGTCTAAAAGAACCGACAGTCCCGACGATCTCCCATGATAAACTTGACGATGTGGGTATTTTGGTAGGCTATTTCTCGAACCCTTATTTTCCGCCTCAATCGCAGGTCGCAGTATATTACTCATTGTTGCTCTGTTGCTTTCCGCCCAATCCTCCACCACGCGAGGGTCATCCCTACTGTCATTTCGATACTTTAGCAAAAGTGTTAGCGGAACTACGTTAAAAGTACAGCAGAATCCATAGTCTGTTTCCACCCCGTGGAAAAATGTGTTACAGTCCTGAACCTCGTCCAACCAGAGACAAAGGAGAATCATTTCGCTGCAGTTTTGTGTTGCCTTTCTCAAGACAAGTGTGGGATCTGAGGGTGGCAGGTCATTTCTCACTTCCAGTACCTCATTAATCAAAGCTTGATCTATAACGCTGCGAGCAGAAACGTTGAATCTTTGAGCGAATGTGGTGGACGCTTCACAAATGTGGTTCAGATCGTAAAGGTCGGCAAAAGCTCGAAGACGGTCGTAGTAGCCAAGATTTGACTGCTTTGCTCGTCTAGATTGAAAACATAAAAGTTTAAAGTATCTAAAAGTATATTTTGATTGTTTAAAAAATATATTATTTTTAACTAATTTTCATACTCGATATACTGATTAGCCCTTGTCTTGCGCACATTGTTGACATTACCTGTAGTAATAAAAAAGCTGAGTTTTACAAAAAAGAAAGAAAATACGAATCAGGGATGTGCTTTACGAATCTCTTAAAAATAAAAAGCAGACAGTGCATTAGAAGAAGCTGTAAAATGTTATGTAAAAAATTAATGCAAAAATAAAACATTAAAAATGTGTACCAACAGACATTGTTAATTCAATAAAAAATGCAGCAATAGCAAACAGTGAAAGCAAATAATGTGACAAAGTCCACAAAGACATATGTAATGAATATTTTAGACAAGTTTTTAAAATGAATTGATTACAAATTGTGATAGCCGGAAACGCAATAAGATCAATGGGGGTTTGGTTCGGTTGGAACACGGTCACCACCTTTTGAGATTTGTAATCATATAAAAATTAAAGAGAGAAATATCATATTTTTTGTGTATTTTTTTTATTTTTTTTGTGATTACAAACCGGTGAACTCCAGTACTTGTTCCATAATGCGATAATAATGAAAACACACCCTATTCCGGAGACAATGAAAGCAACCAGCCAAAATATTCTGGGGTGTATGGGAGATATTAGATTTTAGGCCTTTTTATTAAAATTGATAAATGAAAACTTGTATTTAAAAAACATACTTTTCACACGCGCTTCTCCTTGGCTGGCCCAAATATTTTAAACCATGCAAAGAACTGTCCAAACAAAATCGTCCCGCTAAAGTTTCCCCTCTTGACCAACAACAAATCTTTTCCTCATCATCTCCAAGGCATCGCTGATGATTTTCCTTATCTTCTGCAATAAAGGATGAGGGAGAAACGAGCGACTTCATGTGCTTGCTATTTTTCTGCTGTTGGAATAGAAAGGGTCGGAAGATTTGATTTTGAACTGTTCTCTCTGAGGTCAACACTGACGATGCTTTGTTATCGTTGGAGTTGCTTTGATAGTTAAAAAACATGATCAAATGCTGTATGTTGACAATTTAGCTTTACAATTCCACTTGTATACGTTTTTAGGGTGGGTCTCTTTCTTCAAACCTACTGATATTATTTTGCAATTTATTTATTATAAATCAAAACGCAAAGTATGCTTGCTCTAAAATGTATGATTCATTTAGAGTCTAATTTGATTTTGAACTGTTCTTTCTGAGGTCAACACTGACGATGCTTTGTTATCGTTGGAGTTGCTTTGATAGTTAAAAAACATGATCAAAAAATGCTGTATGCTGACAATATAGCTTTAAAATTCCACTTGTAAGGGGGGGTTTCTTTCTTCAAATCTACTGATATTATTTTGCAATTTATTTATTATGAATCAAAACGCAAAGTCAGCTTGATCTAAAATGTATGATTCATTTAGAGTCTCTCTCAAAAAAGTGGTTTTGGTTTTGTGGTGTGGTCTACCAGTCTGCTACTACTACTTCTGTCATATTGATTTTGGTTGGTTGCCTATTACAAATAGAGTAATAAAAATAATTGTTCATGCATTTACTATTTTCATTTTCTCTGCCTGGTACCAATAAACTGCGTTATTTTATGACTGTTGCACCGTTAAAATTGTTTTACGTTTGTGTGTTAGTAGATACGTCAACCAGACAACACTCTAGAACGGATTACTGAAACCTTGAAAAGAATATGTGCTTGTTACCGCTTTCCGGTAGAAAAGGTTAAAAGTGCAGACTTGCCTAGAAGACAGTTTTGTGTGGTCGGTTGTTCTCATGTAACGATTTAAGTAAGCCAGTAGTCAGTAGTTGATGAAATGTCGCCGTAACGAACACTCTCGAGAATTTCAGTCAAGTTGACTGTCTTCTATATTAAGTCTGTTCGTAAATAGGTATATCTTTTTCAAATTTTGCTTTTCTTTACACATGCCCTATCGACCAAAAAATAACATAAAAAATTTTACTGAGATTTTTTAAAAATTATTAAAACATTTGAAATTTAAGCCTAGAAGGGATCCGGTAGAAAAGGTTAAAAGTGCAGACTTGCCTAGAAGACAGTTTTGTGTGGTCGGTTGTTCTCATGTAACGATTTAAGTAAGTCAGTAGTTGATGTAATATTGCCGTAACGAGCACTCTCGAGAATTCCAGTCAAGGTGACTGTCTTCTATATTAAGTCTGTTCGTAAATATGTCCAGTTCATATTTTGCTTTTCTTTACACATGCCCTATCGACCAAAAAATAACATAAAAAATTTTACTGAGATTTTTAAAAAATTATTAAAACATTTGAAATTTAAACTTAGAAGGGCCTACAAGGACATGACGCTACTTAACAGTATAAAATAGTAAGTTGTAGTACTGTACATATCAGATATGGCTCCTCCTTGAAAAAAAAAGATTTCTTAGAGGTAATTAATGGGGCAAGTTGAAATATTGCTATTAGATCTTGGGTTAGCTTTTAAAATATTGTCAAAATTAATTTGGTTCAAGTTCCTTACTGCCTTAAAGGTAGACATATTATGATGATGATGATGATTGATAAATAGTACACAGCAGGCAAAGTAAAGTAAAAGTAAATTGAAAGTCAAGGGTTTTATAACTGCGTAAACAAATATAAATAATGGCATCATCATAACATTTCTTCTTTTTGTAGGTTTTTTTGTTTTGTTTATTACTATTGTATACAAGTAGGTATGTAGTATATTAATTCAACAAACAGTGTAGAAGCAACAACTAGCCACGATTTCCCATTCCAACTGCGACCACAAAAAATGGAGTTTGACAAATATTGCAATTGACAACAAAGAATTATTGACCACAAGAAAAAGAGAAAATTAATTTTCTTTTTTATTGTGCGTCTTGCCCTGTTTCCATTATTTACGTTTGGAGACATAATATTTTATGTTATGTTGGCATGTCATGTCATCTATATTTTTGTACGCACGCAATAGGTGGTAGTTGATGTGGTGGTTTTTTTCTGGCATCTGGCTGTTCTGAATAGACGTTTTCTCAATACATGAATTTATAGGAAGTGGTTTCTGTGGCGCTTTCACTGCATTTTTTAGTATAGTGCACGTGGAGAAAATTCCAAGTAGCTGGTAAATGTAAGTTTAGGGTGCAATTTAAAAGTTGACATGTGCAACATGAATCCTTTGAAATGTAATTAATCTGATGAAATAACACGTTATATGTGAATTGGACATAAAAACTATTTTTTCCCCTCATTTTTCCAAACCACTTGTGACACTCTTTTTTCCCTTGCGCGCTTCCATGATGCTTTTTCCCACAACGTTGAAAACATCCACATCAACAGTGGGCATTGTCGACTTTGAGAATGCCTTTGACTTGAATCTTGCAGTGTATGAGGATTATATCATCAAGAAAAATTTTATTTTTGAACTTTCACAAAGTAGCGCAACACTGTCCATATTTTTTGTTTGAAAACTGAATAAACATACTGCATGGTATTCAAGATGAATAGACGGGAATTTAAACAGGACATTGGTTTTTTATTGAATTTCACTCTGAAAAGTAATTTTTAAATATGAATGCATTTTGTACAATTGGTTATTAACCTTACAGTAATTTAAAAGTTATCTGTACTAATATCTTTCGCCATTGTTATATAACCATTCTTAATAATTTACTTTGGATTTGCGTAGCGCTCAGGGAAACTGGTAATATATGCTTTCTGAAACTGATCTTCAAAAGAATTCTGAAAATACATTGGTAAATTATTCCCTCTATTCTGTACTCTAAAAACATTTCCCATGTTTTCATCGTATCCATCCTCTATCGTCCTGTTTCTTTGATCAATATTCTTAATGCTTGAAGTTCCATTAAATATTTGAGGAAACCATCCCTGCTTCGCGTTAACTGCTTCACCATCACCCCGTTGGATGCTGCCATTAATCCACTGTTGCTGCTGCTGATTACTTTTTTTCTTGTCTCTGATAGTTTTCCTACGATAGAAATTACAGCAAATGCGCAGCGTCCCGTAGTAGAGAATTTCCAAAAGAGAAAGCACGCTGAATCCAAGACATAAGCCAAGTAAACCGCCAGTATTCGCTGCCAAAAAAGCATACCCAAATCAAAATAACGTTTATGTTCATAAATTAAAGTCTTTTCATCTTACACATTAGTTGGGTTATTGAAGTCCACTGTTTTCGCAATCTTGGATAGACCGAATCCACGTTAAAATAAACATGCACAATTGAAATGTCACTGGGGTTGTAGCTATAACAGAATTCATATTTTTGATTTACGATCACTCATGTGAACTGAATCTCTCTGCCATTTCTTCAAATATTATTCATAGGCAATTATTCAAATTACCCATCATTTTGTATGTCCCTTATCTTTTTCTCCCAGGGTTGTAAAATAGTAACCTCTTTGTGGTAATCGATTTCTGTACAGGTTGGCAAGCATTCCTTGCATGCGCTTGTCAATCCATTTTGCATTATCCAAGCTAATAATTAGTTTTTACTGTAGTTTTCTTACTTTTGAATAAAAAATGGAAAAGGGGGCAAGTAATCAAAAATATTAAACTTTACTTGTCACATTGTCTGTACAGTTGTATTGATGAGGTCTACACAGGTGAACGTCAGGACTCCCTAAAATTTAAAAGCATAATTCTGAATACGCACGTTTTCAGAAACATTTTATCAAACTTTTAGCTACTTTCCCTGAGTTTTTGTTTTACGTACGAGGCATATTGTACCGAGCACAGCCACAATTGTCCACCGTTTTTCTTGCAATGCATTCATTCATACAGTTCGAAGCGGTGTACATTGTGTAATACCGAAGATTATACTCGTTGCCATAATAGCAGCCGCGTTTTTCCTTAAGTAAAAATACGCCAGAAAATTGACAGTATTTAAAAAGCTAAAATGATAGACGTTAATGAAGAATAGTAATTACGTCCTCACCAACGAAAAAGATTTGATTGATTCATCCGACATGGTTATCTCTGGCCGAACGCCTACAAAAACCTCTGAACTCGTCTTGATTGCTATTCCTTTATCCTTCACCCGGGGAAAGTCTAAGGGTACGTTGATTCCCATCATGAATCCCTGAGAGTCAGTGCTTGCACAAAAGTATTCATCTAAAATTGGATTGAGTAGAAATGATAACCCAGCAGATCGACCTGGATATCGCTGTCGATAAGGATATTTTCTGTCTGCCGTTTCCTCCGTAAACATTAAATGCTCATAGTCAAGTTGTGCGTCTTTCCAGCCTTTTTCCACCTCAGGCTTGTATTTCTTATGAATCTTACTGTAGGTTAATTATTGACACAGTCAGACATTCAGTAAAAATACTCATGAAAAGTAATCATCTTTACAAACGCAAAACGTACCTATATTTCAAAAGCAAAGACATTGGGATGGTATTAAATGTGCAGCAGTATCCAAAATCTGTTATAATTTCTTCAAATAGCTCATTACAATCTCTCAATTGAT
>JAANSP010003469.1:0-11268 GCA_036850745.1 Homidia socia
ACAAAAATTCTTACGAGTGTAACCAAATCGTAAATCTAGCTTATTACCAGCCAAAAAATGTGGCTCACTGTCGAGCAAATTTCAAAATTTTACACACAAGTCAAAACTATATTTAATATCAAAAGAACGGGGTAATTTTGTGCTTAACCATTCGTTACAAAATACAGGCTTGCTTTGAATCTTTACATTCCTAAAATATAAAAAACTAGCAATGATAAAAGTAGACAAACAATTGAACACAAGGATTCCCTATAGAATCCCGTAATTATTTTTGTAGCCAACAATGGGAGCGTATGAGTACCACAATGCACCGAAATGTATAAGCAGTGGTGCTTTAACAAAAAAAGTGGAAAATAGAGAAAGAGAATGCTAACGCTGCTAATGACTTCCTGTCAACTACCGGCCTCTTATTTCTCTCCTCTGGTAATTAACGACTCTCTTGACTAGACGACTCCTAAAAATATTGTGGATGCATATGCATAGAAAGAAACCATGAACCACTAATATGCGTAGGCATACATTTATACATAGTTATACAATTATATGGAATATATTTATATTATACGGTTTATACATAAGTTATAAAATGTATTTATATATAATGGGCTAGCTGGATAATTGAATATTTTAAACTTGGCTAATAACTACAAATTCTCTCTTTGGTCATGTCAGCTTATTATATTTCAACAAATTAAAACTTTGCTTTTCACTGCTTGTGCCTTTTTTACAAGTTTGTCGACTACAATTCTCAACACAATCTGCTATAAGTCGTAAGAAATAGAAGAAAAGGGGAAGAAGAAGAATAAGAAATAGAAAACATGCGGGAAAAAGGTATCAATATTTTATTTTTGTTATAACTCACCAGAAGAAAAGTGAACCGCCGCATCAGAAGAATTATATGATGAGAACGTCGTCGTCGACGCTGCTGCTGGAATGGCTATTGTTGATGAATATAACATGTACCCCATTACTTCCATTTGTATTTTTTGTTGCTCAGTCGCTACTCTCTCATTTTTGATTCATCCTTCGAGACGCTTCTGACAAAGATGGAGTGGGAGCGCTCATTCATTCTTTCTTTTCATCCGTTTTGCATAACTCATGACGTGCTGATGATACATAGGTGCATATTCTGTTGCTTTCTGGCTTGACTAAAAACTTTTTCTTCTTCATCCATTCTCCACTGAGAAGTGAGGAGACGACAGGGACACGCTATGCTATGTTGAGTCAGTACTTTCTATTATCCATCATTACTATCATCATCATCCTCCTCCTTTGGTGGAGTGGCAGTAGTCAGTAGTGGAGTTCACAAGATATGTACGTAGTTATCAACACCTGCCCCCTTTTCCACTTTGAAGGAAAATGATGGAACTCTTGAAACTTTTAGCCAGAGCTACACTACTGCTACTTATTACATAGTAGGTATTTACTTTTGTAAAGGGAAACTCTTCTCTCTGTGTGCATTATTATTAGTAGTCAAAGTAAAAAAAGAAGTTTTTCTTAGTTTCTATTTGTCGAAAGTCACACAGAGTGATGCAAGAATTTTAGCTAGAGCTACACTACTGCTACTTATTACATGGTAGGTATTTGCTTTTGTAAAGGGAAACTCTTCTCTCTGTGTGCATTATTATTAGTAGTCAAAGTAAAAAAAGAAGTTTTTCTTAGTTTCTATTTGTCGAAAGTCACACAGAGTGATGCAAGAACTCATGACCGTCCTCGTCGTATCGTTACTTTTATGACGACGCCACGCTCTTCTCTTTGGATGGTTCATGCTGCGTGTGGCAAAGCACTTTCTCATTATATTATACTGGGAAAACACGCTTCCCTTTTTGCTGTTGTTTGTGTACTACAAGAGCCAAGTTGGGTTTCGGGTGGTTGAGGCATGTGGTAATCAATGCTAATGTGATTCTGATTATACTTTGGTTAACGAAAGAAAAATTTAGTTAAGATGAAAGGGGAGAGACATTTGTAGGAAAAATCATAAAACTAGAAAAAAATTAGAAAATTATTGCCTTTTCTGTTCCGGCAGGCTACATGTTTAATAGGTAGGTATACAAGGAACAAAAGTAAAATGATTTTTCTGAGAGCTCTCCGTTACTACTGCTGTTTTTTTTCTTTTTGTTCATTTCAACATAAACATATTATGTCTCATTATAATACATCCCAGAGAGAAAGTGGAAGCATCATGATCGCCTCCTACTCCTCACTCCAGTTCATAATGTAAATGCGTGAATGGGTTTGTCTAATAATAGTACATGCTACTAAAAAGTAAAGCCGCCAACTATTAAAGAACAAGAGTACCAAACAGAGCTAAAAAACCTAACAAACAAAAGAGAATTGGAGTTTGGGTGAAGAGAGAGAGACAGAGCTCATGTATTATGCAAGTTTATAGAGAAGAGAGGAGTAGTTAGCTTTATTTGTGCACAGAGAAAGTTAAATCAGGAAAGCAAACCGACCATGCAAGAGAAAGAGAAAAAATAACAAGTACCTAATGCCGAAACTAGTCTTTTTGAAGTTATAGCGTCATTCTAAAAGAACACATTGGTGTATAAATATACTTTTAAGTTAAAAGAAACACTACAAGCAAATCTCAGTGGTAGAAAGTAGAATTATCTGTGTTCCTTGTGCTTGTACATAGGTATCTATAAGCTGCTTTTATTATTCTTGTTTTGTGTATTCCAAATAGTTTCTTTGCAGGTTCTTCAAATGCATGCAGAAAATAAATTGGAGAACAAAGTAAAATGCGTATATCTGTTTCGCTTTAATTTTTTCCAAACATTAACAAACGCACTCAGCCAGACAAAATAAAAAACACAACAGCGAAATAATTTTTTATTTCCCTTCTACCGACCTATCGACTCGATATCCAATGTTTCTTAAATGACTTGCACTACACGATGATTCAAGTCATTTATATTAAAAAGGCTGGTATTTTTTCCAAAGCGGGGAGAAATCATCTATCACCGGAATGGGAATAATAATGTGTACAATGTGTGGTTGAGAAAAAAGTGCAAAGAGCAGAGAGCAGTAATGTTTCTCCTGAAATAATAATGATGATGGAGCAAGAAACCCACCCATTTTTGACATGCACCGCAATACAAAACAGACTTTCTCTCTGGCGGTTGCTCTCTCAAACTTTATTACAAGCGCGAGCAACGTCTTTTTTGCCACAATAATCATACAAACAGCATAATGTTCTTTTTCCAAAGTTTTGCTTCATTTAATCAAATCCCTATGCTGCTGCTATTGACGAATAAAAGAGCAAAACCGATCCGTATATAACGTGTCTTTCTTCCCATCTTTTGTTGATTGCACGAGAAATAATATGCATACATGTACAGAAGAACGTGTGCAGCTGAGATGTAAAAGAGCACAATAGAAATAAATTTGTAATTTTTAGATTTTCCACAAAAAAGCAGCACAGCTTTACAGAGTAGCACCGACCGCCGTCACGATTGAGAGAAAAAAAAGGCTCACGAATATGAATGGGTAAACTGTAAAGATGATGATGATATTAGTGGCGGTAGTTGTTGGTTGTGTGAGAAAACGAAGAAGAAAGGAGGACGAGGATTTGCCAAGATTGCGGACATTATTCTTATTTCAAGAACGCAGTAATGATATATATCTCTGTACTGCTTCTTCACTCTATCCTCGTATTATTTTCTTCCTACATTTCTTTAGCTTTTCTTCTTCTCTTATTTATACAGATTTGAATAAAAACCCGTTGCGTTCCGGAGAAGAATCGACTTTTCTCTTTTCCACTGAAATGTGAAAATAGAATGAAGCTGGAAGCAATTTCCTACCTACGCATACACGTCCCACACTCTTTTTTCCCCTCTGCCATTTTATTTTATTTTTTTCTGCTTATCATCATCCTCATCATCTTCTTGGGAAAAAGAAGAAGGCAAGATGAAGATATCATTCAATTTCAATTTCAGAAATCATCATCCATCCAACCAATCTCTAAGCCTTGTACTCATGCATACATTTTATAACTCCCACCACCACCACCATGTTTTCTGCACTCGTTGAGTCGTATTGTGATGGTGTGTATTATTATCATTATTTGTTGAAAAGCCGTCATGCAAAATGCTTGGAGAAACAGGCAGGGGAAAAGTCTATACATTTGCTGCTCTCCGTTTTCTTCCTTTTTTTACCTTTTCCAGTTCAGTGGTTTTTCCCGATACGTTTTCATTTCCTACAAATAAAAAAATAGTACACTGTGTGTGTGCATCAGGCATGTATATACATAATATAGCTTGCGTGAATGACTCTGAAATTATTCCAAACTGAAAATTGGAGTTGTAGTGTAAGTTGTTATTAATGATGTTGTGTACATAAATGATGGTTGCTCATTCCATCAGACAATCCCGCCCGCCCGCCTCCCTCAAGATAATATCCTTTTCATTCCTTCTCTATCTATTCTACACAAACACACATGAATAATACCTAGTTGTACACTAACATCATCACCACCACCACCACTACCTCCTCCTCTTCCTTTTCTTTCCTATCGTTGAGGTTAACTTTTTTAAGAGCCACAGTAGACAATTTTGTACATGCTATAATGCACAGTAAAATAAAAGCAGGCTCATCACAAAGAAAAAGCGAAAGCACGTTGTAAACGTGAAGAAATGCAAAAGGGAATTCATATAAAAAGAGCATTATAAAAAAGCCTAAAGATTATATTTTTCAGTGTATAAAAAACCTCAACCCAAACAAAACTCCACGGTTGACTTCCGTCCGCTTATATATATTCAAAAAAACTTGGTGGTAGGATGGGAAGTAGCAGCAGTAGCAGTAGTCGTCTCTCAGTTCTTGGGTTTCGATGATGAGTGTTGTTACTTTTAGCATGATACGTGGGGGAGTCATAAAAAATTTAAATTTTGAATGAAATTTTCTTGTTTTCCCTTCTTACAATTTTTATATGCATACCTACTACCTACACACAATCATCTTATTTTGATGATGATGATGGCTCTATCATCATTGCTATTTACGTGGTGTACAGCTAAACTGCTTTATCTTTCGAGGGAAAAGGCAACAAAAAAGAAGAAGAAGAAGCGAACTAGGGAGATGGAGAGAGGCAAGCACAAGCGGAGTACTAATTCCCATAAAAACTTTTACTTTTTTTATAGTGCTCCCATCTTAATAGACTAACTAAGCATGTAACATTCCTTGTAACAATAATAATAATATGCGTATCTATTCACATGCTTCTATAAAAACATACAGATTTCGTATTAGGTATATAGGTACGTATATACATATGCAGATTAAATAGATTTTTGCAAGCCTTTTAAAGCAAAAGTAAATATCTGGATATCATCACAATATCTGTTCTTGTTGGAAAATATCTTCTTTAATGTAAATATGCTTAAATAGACTAACTAGGCATGTAACATTCCTTGTAACAATAATAATAATATGCGTATCCATTCACATGCTTCTATAAAAATATACAGATTTTGTATTAGGTATATAGGTACGTATATACATATGCAGATTAAATAGATTTTTGCAAGCGTTTTAAAGCAAAAGTAAATATCTGGATATCATCACAATATCTGTTCTTGTTGGAAAATATCTTGTTTAATGTAAATATGCTTAATATTAGGTTATAGGTTGTTGTGTAGAGGGGAGTAGTGGTAGCTCAGTTCATAAAAGCAATTGTGCAAACTTTACAGCAATGAAAATGATTACATGGATGAACGTGTTCAACAAAGAGAAGACACAAATTTTTTTTCTTCTTTTATGCCAATAGTGTATGTGCTCTAAGTACACAATATACAGAATATGTATGCATGCACTTATGTAAACGCCTTAAACAACTGGATTATCATTGATATGCATACATATCTGCTGATGTTGTAACCTTTTGGCAATAATAATTTGTAAACATTCCCATTAGAAGGGAAATTCTTGTTGGAAAATCAAATATTTGGATTTTGTAAGGTTTAGCAAGAAAGAGGATGAGGAGGATATGTGAAAAGGAATAATAACTTTTATGATTAAGAGGGCACGTACAACAACAACAAGACACAGTGCAGAGCGCAGCGGATTTGGCATGATGTGATGAAAGAAACCTTTTTTCTTTATCGCTTCGAGGGATTACCAGGCCAGCATTGAATAGTGATAAATTCTCTGTTGAAATAAAGTATTACTCGGTAGCGGTGTATATTTTGTTATTATGTGGCATAAAGTATATTTGTAACCGTGCTCATTTCTCAATTGAATTCGGTTTAATTGACAGTCTCGCTTCGTGTTCCTCTCATCTCTCACAGCGCAATAACATCAACAACAACATCCGTCATAACAGAGAATCGCCACATAGAGTATGGAAAAGGAAGGATGTAGAAAAATGAAAGCTCTTAGGTATATTATGCCCTCACCGTTCCTGCCTCTATATCTGTTTATTTTTTTTACTTCTTGCCTTGCTGTTTTCTGCACCAAGAAATTGTTTGAAAATGGAGGGAAGAGAAAGACAGATTAAAATGTACAACGGAGGAGACCACTTTTGGCGATTTCATTTTCCTTATTGGGACGTAAATACTCCTTCCTTTCATCTTCCTACGCTTTGTTGATCCTGTTGATATCTATCTACCAAGACGGCTGACGGCTTAGAGGGAGAGAAAAAATTGTCCATTGACTTCACGTAACAAAGCTATACCATTGCTTCCATACAAAAACGTAAAAAATGTATCACGACGTCTATTAGTTGTACACACGCTGTCCTAATCCAAAAAAAGACTCGTCCACATCTCTTGCTCAATTCCAAACAGGCTAGAAAATAGAAGAAGAAAGAGAGAGACAGGAGGACACTGAAACATTTCAACTTAAATAGTGCAACAGCAGCAGCAGTTGGACTTTTTTGTTTGTTGAAAATAATAAAAATAATAAAAACATATAAAAACCATGTATCATGTATACATACATATTTCATACAATCATGATCCGTCGTCGTCGTCGTCGTGTGCTTTTTACCTATATATAAATATTCTTTTCATTTACCTTACTCAGTTCACCACCACTATTACTAACTACAATAGCTTTTTGTTCAACTTTGGCCTGGGGAAACACTAAATTATGATTTTGTCGGCAGGAAAGAAAGTGAAGCTTTCATACTGCCTGTTTGTGTGTCTTTGCCTATTTGTAACCCTGAAGGATTTCCTTTCGTTTCCTTACGGATGGTGTTGTGTTTCCTGAAAGCTAATTTATCCTGTGCCATCCTCTAAATAAGAAGAAAATGAAGAAGAAGAAAAGGAATGAACAAAATGGATAGTTCCAGTTCCAGTTAACTTGCTCCATCCATACGTATTTGCGTTATAGGTAGTCCACATATTTATATGACACACACAGCTCAGCAGAACAACACACACAGCAACAGTAAAAAGCCAATAATGTCTGCTGTTGCTGCTGCTTCTGCACTATACATAATACATGGCAAACTGATGGAGATGAAACGAGAAAGTCCATCCAAGAAACCATGTCATTTCTTGAAGAAACCAAGCAGAGTAACCAAAACCAGCAAGACAAGCAAAAGAGAGAAAGACTATATAGCAGCTCAATATAATAGCTATAGCGGTAGTATTTCTTCTTCAAGACAGATTTACCCACTACTACCACTCCTCCTCCTCCTCCACTTTCACATTCTGCTTCTTAAGAGCATTTTGTATTGTATTCCGAGGACGTTTTCTCTTTCCCCTTGTAAATATATATCCATCCCTTTATTGTGTTCCTTTCGAACATTTTTTTCTCCTCTTCTTCTTCCACTCTCTGTCTCTCTTTCTGTCTCTGAAGTTAACAAACAACGTAAAAGGCAATAACACCAAAAAGTGATCTATACAATTCACTGTTTTACATTAGGGAAATTGCCAAGTCTTCTCATCTCTGTCATGATTAATTTATTTGACTGCTTCACCTTCACTTGTTTTCTTATATGTGAGTGGTGTGGTGTGGTGGTGGGCAAGTAAAAGCGGCATCATCAGCATCCCTTGCTGCTGCTGCTTCTTCTTCTAAAAGGAAAACGACGTGGTATTTTGCTGAGATTTAAAAGTTGATGCTGCAAGTTGAATAAAAGGGTTATTTAGTATTTCTTTTGTGGCGACTTCGCAGACATTACAAGCGACGAGGGTATATGTCATGATGATGCTACACTTTAGTAACTTAACTGTATAATGTACATATTTGTTAAATATATGTTTACAATTTATATTTATATAGTAAAGACAGGAGTTAAATGTACCTGATAGTATATTATATTAATTTGTCGCATCTACTGCATTTTTTTCTATTCTCTCTGAATATAACAGAAAAGCTGTGCTGTACAATTATTCACAGTCCTACCAACTAGAGTAGTCTGACTAAAAAGATAATATAAGTTAAATCCAAATAATATGAAGAAAAGGAGAAAGTGTTTTAGTCGGGAGTGGTGATGATGATGCATATATATACAAATAATACAAGGGAGTTGATTTGAAAGGGGAAAATAAGAAATAAGACGTGTCTTCCAGCCTGAGCATTTAGTACAAATGAGTTTGTAAGCAAAGACTAATAGTGTGTATCTTATTCGAATAAAGTCGCACGTAATTGCATGGCTATGCATATGATCCAAAATTCTTGGACGGATATACGCTGACAAGCAAGACACACACAGAGTGAGAGAACGACTCTGATTACTTCTCAGCGAATTACATGCATATTGCTTTAGTAGTTAGGTATATGGTTTCTTGGATGTGTTCCTTCTCGTGGCTGAGTCCGACAAGAAGTATGTAAGAAGAAGAAGAGGAAGACGATACGATGCATGAGCAAGAATAATAAAAGCATTTCTAAATTTAGATCTTCAAACTGGAAACATTGTGCTAACAAGGAAGCTATTAGATGAATGAGTAAATGTACTTATGAATTTGAATGCCTGCACGCCTTGTAGCTTGTTTGGCTGGCTGCTTTCTATGCTTGTATGCATTTTCTTTTGCAGAAGAACAAGCACAAAAACACGTATAGTTATATCGTGAAAATATCCATCTCTTTTCTTCTGATAACTTTCACTCACTCTCTTTCTCATTCGCCACCAGCAGCACACCAGCGTTTTGTCTTTGTTCCAAAACGACAAAAACTAACAAAATCCTACCAAGGAGCATATAACATGAGCTGTGAACGCTCATTTACACACTCTGAACGAAATGGACTGACAGATATTTAACAAATATTAAGGGAGACTCTCTGCAAAGATTCTAAATTGCTTGTGAATGATGATCAAGAAAGAGTGAACAAGTGCAGTGGAGCATGGCAAAAACGCACTTTCTCCATTCTGTTTGGACCCAAGGAGGAAGAGTGAACAAGTGACGACCAGTCTTCCTGCTGCTGCCAATGATCAAAATCTTTTATACGCTTGTGTTAAAAGGATAAACATAGGCATTACGAAAAGTATACACATGTTCTGTACAGACATACTCATTCAGTTTGGGCCTTCTTATTTTCTTCCACGCGAGGTTGGATATCCCTTTTCCGAGTAGGAAACCCATCATGAAACTTGTATAAATGTACCAAGCACAAGTACAGTTGTAAACCATCTCCTCTCTGAAAAAAGATAATATATAGCTGCTGCACACACACAGCTTTACTCTTTTTACACTTTTCTCACATTCGTTTCATTCTTTCTTTATATCTTTTCTACTTCTTCTTTTAGTTTTTTTCCTGTGAGAAAGTATATCCTGATGAGCTATATATGCCCCGTGTATATACCAACGTCTTGAGATATGCATGTATCTACACGTAGTAATATGTGTGCCATGACTATGACTCTCCCTACGTGTTTGGAAATCGGAAAAGGGGCAAAACTTTTATTAGCCTTGGCCACTAATGAATTAATCCCTTTGATGAAAAGAAACAGGCACACACAATTTCAACTTGTATGTGTATGTGTGCTCCCTTCACTTGCAACCGTTTCTCTTCTCCTCTCCTTCTTTTTTCTTTTCGATTTTTCTTGCTCGTTGCCTCCCGATTCTCATTTTCTCTGTCTCCAGAAGTAGAAAAAAACCAAGACAAGGAAAAAGTGAGGAAAAGTCAAGAGAGAGGTAATACTAGTGAAAAGTATTTAGCAGCGAGCATTTTATAGTGAAAAGAAACCCATAAACATATATTATTATACATACACCTCCAGAGCGCCTTGTGCAACATTTTCCTGTTCTCTTCTTGCTGTGCCATTACACTCCTACTATAACAATACTAGATT
Organism: Homidia socia; assembly: GCA_036850745.1. Classification (NCBI taxonomy): domain Eukaryota; kingdom Metazoa; phylum Arthropoda; class Collembola; order Entomobryomorpha; family Entomobryidae; genus Homidia; species Homidia socia. Next base: position 10,232 of record JAANSP010003469.1, read on the forward strand.
CGACAGATGTGTATGATTCAAATAATAGATAGTTTCTCGTTATTTTCCTGTTAGAAGACACATGCTTTTTCCCTCCTAAAAGGTATATAATGAGAGCTGCCTACACACACATCACATCACAACAACAGGGCAAGCTAGGCGAGGATCCAAACTAATACTAGGGGTAATCGATATTAAGCCGTGGAGAAAAAAAGTTGTTCCAATAAAACAAGCAATATATATTGATACATACACAACACGATGCACACAAACTCTAGGGAAGTGCCAAATAACCAAAAAGAATAATATGTATTCTAAGGAAGCACCTAAAAAAGGAATTCTCATAGTTCAGTTAACATTATCTTATTGTCTATACACAATACAATATATAACCAAATCTCATCAGACGTCTTGGTGGTGGTGGTGGTGCCTGTCTTATAATTTATAAGAGACCTTTTTATATGAAAATTTTGGATGGCTTTCAGAAAGCTTTATACTTCTTGTCTCTTTTTTCCTTCTTCTTCTTTCACTGCACAACAAAAGGCATCAAGTGGAAAAAGAAGAAGAGGAGGAGGAAGGATGAGATGAGTATCGAGATTTTATTTGATAACAAAGCATAAATTGAAGACAAAAACAAGCATTTCACATGGAATAATTTGTTTTTGGCTTTGTGTTTACTGACTTGTTAGTTCTACTTGAGAAAAGTCATATCATTTATCCGAATATCTTTCTTTTTCACTACCTCCCACCACCGCCATATAACAACTTGTGTGTGTATGTGCCATGCCAGCTAATGTACATTTTTTTGTTTCAATGCTTTTTACAATGCAAAAGATACAAAATAAATATATATACGTGCCTATTTTGTGTGCTATTACATCTCATTATATAAAGGTTTGTTCAAGTCTCGTTTTTTATATCACATCACATTTCTCTCCCTCTCTCTTTCTCTAACAAGAGCAAATGGCTTTCTCGTATTGTTTTTCCTGAGGAAAAGTATTGTACAACACCAGCACAGTTCCAGCTCATTGGACTAACCAGTTGGATGCTTTTTCCTA
>JAANSP010003470.1:0-11265 GCA_036850745.1 Homidia socia
TTTCAATTCCCGAACATATTCCGCCAAACCAGGAAAGTACACGTCGCTAACGGTGAAGTCAAGATTGTCACGCATAATGTCAATATCGCCATACTGGACGTCATAAGGAATTTCAGCAGCAAGGACACGATCTACGGTAGCTCGCATGGTGTCTATATGGTTGTATCCGAATCTACAGAGCTGGAAACCGAGCGCCCAGTAGGGTACCATTGGAAATCTTCCAACTGCCTTAAAAATTAATTTCATTTACGATAACTGCACTGTATGATATAATGATGCATATTTACTGGATTGAAAATATACATACTTCTGTATACTGTTGAACAGTATTCTCCGGAGTAGGACCCATGAAAAAATACATGTCAAGAATTCCCCCAATTGTTCGGTAAACAATACCTGGATTTGGATGCATCTGGAATTCTAACAAAATAGAGTAAAAATAGATAACTAAACTTTTGCAGAGTATTGAGAATTATTAGAAATTGTTATAAATAACTTATATTCTCCAAGCTTACCTTGTGCATTGCTATTTACAATGACAACGGCATGGGCGTTACCGTCTTCCTCTAAAACAGTGTAATGAGGATGTACGCCATACATATTGGCGTTACCTTGTGGAGGTTGGTCCTTTGCCCAAAGAATCCATGTTGGTCTCTTTTCAAAGCTGTGACGGAAGGAAGGCTGTTCATTCTCTCCAATTCCATACACATTTCTTGACGGCAATTTGAACCCGATTTGTAAGAATTGGTCAGAAAATGTAAAGCCAGCAAGTGAGCTGTCAAAAATGACCGTACCAGACTCTGTCCTAATTACCTTGAAGGAAAAAACTGGCTCGTTGACAAACCGGACGTCATACAATGGGTTATTTGTCAGATTTCCTGCTGGAGCATCCATTTTCAAAGGCACTTCCCAACGAGGTTGATCATCAGAGATTTTGATTCTCAGTCTGTAATCTGACTGAAAGTCTACTTCAACGGTTAGCTCATTAGCGTCTCCTCCAAAGAGTGTACTTGTCGTAGAACGCTCCAACTGAACAAGAAATCCATGTCCAGTATTTACCGGCTCTCCAACCATTTTGTAGCCATAGTTTTTGGGAAAGAAACAAATTGGCACGTTTTGATCAGGAACGTCTTCTATGCACCAGTTACAACCTCGTTGAAGACATCTTTCCTCATTAGCTCCTTCATCGGGATGGCAATCCACTCTTTCCACGTCTGGAAGACATTCTTGTGCTCTTGCAACTCCAAGACAGAGCACAAGAGAAAGTGCTCCAAAAAGGGGACGATTTAAAAACATCTTGGTAACCAATTTAGCTTCGCTAACTTTACGCCCACACGTCCTCTTTAAAACTAATTACCAATAACGCGATATCAACATGATATATCTTCTTTGAGAAATTTTATTCGATATCATAAAGGAGAATCATTTCATGTTATGATGGCCATGGCAGGTGCTGACAAAAGTACTCTGAATGACATTATGACATGTGCTTATCATCCTTTACAAGTTTTCATCAAAATGTCAATAGATAATTAAGCTATTAGGTTAATAACATTTTCCACGAGATTGTGAAAATGAGAGATTACCCATTATTCAGGGTATGAATTATCCCAAAAAGTATGCATAATATCCGTCATCAAGCCTCTCTACGTTATTTTAAAGAACAAATGAACAGTTTTATATAATCAAGAAACCAATGCAACGACATGTGTTTCTCTGACTTCGAGGACAACCTACCATTGCCATGTTCCACACCAAAATTGTATTTTGGTTGCGAACAGAAAAGCACTTTGGTTTCTATTTGGTTATCAAAATATTACCGATTTTTTGGCAATAGATAATCAAAAATGCGTATTGTATTTTGTGTTTAAGTTACTTGAAAATATGCGCGGTTAAGTAAAACATATTTTCAACGACTCCAGCTACTTTATATAAATAATGTCATCATTAATAAGTCAGTAGCAGGAAGCCCCATCATTTCATAGTACTTTTGAAAAGGTAGCAAGATTATACTACCTGAAGCCGTATTTCTTATAGCAATGTTCTGATATTGAATGAATTTAAACTTTGTACTGTGCATTTCATCAAACGTTTTTTTAGCAACGTGTTTTAGCGTTATATTCTTAAATAAAGGCAAGCATATTTATTTTATCTATTGTATAAGGCTGATTTTTTAAAATGGCAATCTGAGAAAACAAAATCGTTTCTCATTATTCATTTTTAATTATCCATTTTATTTCTTCGGTTTGTTTTCAGGGTTCTATGTCCCAGCTCCATTAACCAACCTTGAGCAGATAGTTTTCATATAATATAAATGAAGATGTATTCTTCCTAAATGGAAGCATTAAAGTTTAGTATTTACTTCTTTGTTGAAAATGGCTCGAACAGACAAAATGTGTCCAACTAAAAATATTAGAATAGGACATAATAAAGTGGCGAAAGGGCTTTTCGTAAAAAGCATTATCCTTTTACGAAGTAATCATATATCTTGAAAAAATAAAGTAATAAGAACTGGCAAGTAATAAGAAAATGTTGTGACACTTTCTGTGAAACATTACCCAACAACATCACGTTTTCCCTTTCAATAAAAATTTCAAAAGCTTTGCACATGCACTGACCAAATGTTTGCAATAATACCTTATATTAAGCAGAAAAATGCTTTTAGCATTCATACTTCTGAAATCTTTAAATGCTGAAGGTCTTTTATCGGGATTTTCCAACGTTGGAGGACACATTAGCATTCTCAAATCAACTACATTTGTAATTTATTTGATTTATATATTGATACCTACCGACAATTGTTATTTCTAAAACATACCATTTTGACATCAAATAATTATAAGTCAGTTTACCTTGTTATTCGGCCGAATAAGCCAAAAGAAATCGCCTATATGAGCGAGACAATCTATGTTCAAAAAAGCTGTTGAACTATTTACGCAAATTTTTTAAAGACAGCAATTCTCTTTGACTGTTGAACCTTGAGAATTAAGTAGATTTCAAAAAAACATATGGACCAACAGTTAGTTGGATTATTATTACGATCAAAAGGAACAGTTAAATATTTCTTAAATGAAACATACCAGTCTGGTCGCAATCATTTCGGCAATGGGTAAAGCTAAATATTTAAATGTCGAAAACGTAAAAGTTTTTAAAATGGCATTAGGTAATTTAATATGAACAATTGGGTTCTGCTGTTTGTGGAATCTATATTTTCCTCCTCTCAATATAGTCACCATTCATTTAAAAACTTTCCTTGTCATAGGTCAAACGCTGCTATTATCTGACTTCTCTTTACTCCATAAAGTTAAAACAATATTGTTTATTATTCCACAATATTATTCGCAATATGACATCAAAAACATCGGCTACAGCATTAATGTTTTGTGTTTATATTATTTGCTTCGTATATGCGTACAGTTTTGATAAAACAAAACCTTTGGAATATGAAGTATTTTCCAAACTACTTGGTTCTTCTTGGACTCGTTGTTCGTTCATCGTTACAACAAGCGGAAATTTAGACCACGGGAATACCCGCTTAGATCCGTTTAGTGCAGTTTCAAATTTGCCTATCGGTGGATTCTGGATCTTTAGTATCACTCTTAATAATATTTCTAAAAGAAGGAGGACAGTGTCTCAACTTAATACATCATGTAGACTAGCATTTTTGTTGGAGAGTACACCCAGGCTGGCGAAAGAAAAAGAACATTGGGAAAAGCATTTGACTCTGCTGGAAACGTTGGACTGGATAATGAATCCGAAAAAAGATTACTACTTTTTCCTTTTCAATCAAAACAAAAGTTACCTGCCCTTCCAGTTTCTTATCCATAATACGTCGTTACATATCAGGAATAAAGTTGCTGTTGTTTTCGACGACAGTAGAGAACCACATTTTAAACTTTATAGTTACTGTCAATTTTGTGAACAAAAAGAAATTGTCTTTAGTGCTCCTAGTAGGGAAAATGGGAAATTTTCGAGAAAAATATTATTTCCAGACTATCAATCCAATTTACAGGGAGTAGCTCTCAGAGTGGTTTCTGCTATCACAACCAAGTCGACAACCGATATGCGGCAGGATCCTGTAACCAAGCAATGGGTACAACCACGTGGTCCATCAAAATATGTTCTGGATTTTCTGATGTACAAGTACAACTTTACTGTAATTTTCCAGCCATCATCCACTGGTGATTTCGGTCAAAAATTAGAGAACGGATCGTGGACTGGTGTAATAGGAGACCTGATAAATGACAAGGCAGACATGGGTTGTCTAAAACTGCAGACTTTTCACACAAACCAAGTTGTATCTTTCTCGATTCCAATAGTTTTTATGGGGTTAAGATTTGGAAGCAGTCCACCGTCCCCGCAATACTCTTGGAAATCCATTTATTGGCCTTTTGATATCCAAGTTTGGCTTTATACAGTATCCTCTGCATTTGCTGCCATGGTTGTGTTTGGCATAGTTGTGAACGTGTATGGAAAATTTAAATCACAGAAATGTAATATAAATAGTATTGGAGATGGAGGTTACTATTTGTTTACCGTACTTTTGGAACAAGATAAGAAAGAAATAAGCAAAGAGAATGGGGCTAGAACACTTGTCGCGTTCTGGCTGTTGTATGGCATAGTTGTCACCACAGCATATCGGTGCAAGCTTGTATGCATGATTTCTTTTCCCATTTTGAAAGATACACCAACAACATTTAACGAGTTGGCGGATAGGAGAGATTTTCAGGTAAGCTTAAACAGCGTAGGAGGTGCGTCCACCTTGTATTTTAAATCTAGTACAAACTCTGCAGTAAAGAAAATAACAGAACGTTTGGTTGTGGAACCAAATTCGACAAAGTGCCTAGAGGACACCATCGGTGGAGCACAACGAGCGTGTATTATTTGGAGCTTGGTGGCAAATTACATTATACTCAAGTACTTTACACAGGACTCTTTAAACCGACCACCTTCTGTGGTGCTATATGATGAAATAAATGTCGCTCCTTTGGGACTTGTATTTCAAAACAAGTCTTTATTTACATCAATATTTGATTGGTCATTAAGTGCCGCGGTAGCTTGTGGGATTTCAGAAAAATGGAAACAAATTGACGCACAGTTTTTAAGGATGGAACGTTTGGATTCTAAAAAGACATCTGGACTTTCCGGTACTACTGCTGATCATCCAGATGGGCATCAACCGCTGTCATTAAAAAATTTAATTGGAGGAAATTTCATTTTAGGTTTCGGTCTGCTACTCGCAAATATAATGTTTCTTATGGAAAACGTTGCAACTATTTCAAGCTTTATAGAAACTTTACTCAATTATTCTTTTTTTGTATTTGTATACATAGATTATTTGCCGCCAAGTTATTGAATGAAATTGATTCACTTTCTGCTTCAGCAACTGTAACTGCTACTCATTTTCATTCTTAATATGTAGATGCAATCTCGGAGTTCTATTGGAACATTTTTATTTACCTGTTGGAAAAGTTCCCTGAATACAAAAGTAGTTATGGAATTAAGAGTGTGTATACTTCGTTACTTCACTTTTTCTCGCTAAAAAGGTAGCACAATACTTGAGTGATACTAGTGACATTACCAAGTTTATAAATAGTAAAGAATGGAACATGTTGAATACGCAAGTACAGTGCTCTTTGGTTGTAGTACAATGCACGTTTCCCAATTTAAAGTGTGAAATATTTTTACCTTTTTCCCTCCGGCAGAGCGAATAGTAGCACTAGTTTTAGAATTGTTCCAGGAAAGTAGACATAAGCCAAATTTATTCTAGACTGTCGACTTGACAGAAGCACTTTACAATGTAGCTAAAAAATGTCGACTTAGTAACTCAAAAAGTATTTTTTATAACGTTGTTTATCAAGCAAATTCTTTGCGACCAGCGCCAGTAGCGAGAACGTCAATCGATTTTTTGTTGCTTGTTATTTTATAAATACTATTCAACTTGCACGGATGAGAGAATAATGGGGCTACAATGTACGTGGTTTTCTACAAAATTTTCAACTGAAGAAATGTGTACAAATATTGCTCAGTTCGGCAAATATTCGGTTATACATAAATATTGATGTTTTGCGGACTTGATGATAGTTTAACATAGATGAAATGGGTTTTAATGAAAATTAAACGCGTATTACCCCTTCTTGCTTTTCTCAGCATACCTATTTACAACAAAATAGTTTCATAGAATTTAGTTTCTTCATTTCATTATTCATTACCACTGAAAAACACTAAATTTGTTTCGGAAAATGTCAGTTCGAATTCCAGCAGCCATTAGGAAAGAAGATCAAAACGAACATTCACACAATTTGCGTTTTTGAGTTGCTAATGAGTCATTTCCCATTTATAATTTAGGAAACCAATTAGGCAAGAAACAGAGCTGCTTTTCCTTCAAAGATTCCGTCCTGACACTAATAAGCTTTGACATTATAACAGAAAATCAAATTTTCTTTACCAAAGCTTTACTACTGACTAACAACAAGAGTATGTAACATTGCGCTTTCCCTTACGTTTTACCACCGAATTTTGGTACAAATTGTATTGACTGTCTACGACAGTTGCAGTTTGCAGTTCAGTTGTATAACTTCTTCAACTTTCTCCGAGTACCCGATAACTACCAATGGCACTCATATCTAGAATTGTTATCAAGCAGCAGCATAGTCTAATGCCTGTAGTATTACAATATTCCTGTTTTTAATTTTTAAGTAAATAAATACTTGTACACAAATTTATATGTTTCTAATTGCCCATTCATTAAAACCCTGAGAGAAATGCATTTTAACCCAAATGGATTTAAACTTACTTAAACAGCATAATCATGGGTTATTTTGTGTAAATGTACAGGAAATGCAAAATCGTCTTGGAGTTAAATCATTTGCTAAATGGAACTCAAAACAAAACAAAAAACTCAATAAAAGTATAAACGTTTCAAAATGCAAAAGTGAAAACCATTCAATAAAAGTCAAACCCCTTGTAAGTGCCAATACTTATACATTATTTTGACAATATTACATCCCAATAATGATGAGTCACTGTTGATGATGATTGATAAGACTGCAATGTTGCATTGCACGGTCAATGATTGTGTTCTGTAGGTACATATGTACATAGTTGATTTCTGCTGTTTGTTACCAGTTACCACCAACACGCGCAGGTAGCTAAATTTGTAATCTAAACAATAGACAAGTATCCTCGGCCTGAGCGGTAGCACAACGCCTTTTTAATCACACTTAATCTTAACGTTTTAAATGCAAGTTCTATTGTTGATGCAGACATGATAGGAGCTAGGTATTCATAAAAATATTGAACTTCAACATTGATAAAACACTACACTTGCACCTGTGCTATTGTTATGGCTAATTATTTCCAGTTACGCACCTTGCTCAATGCATGCATGATATCTGATACATCTCATTTTTTAAAGCTAATTTACCTTGCAGCAGGACGTATAAAGATTTAGCTCAATACTGCCATTTTTTTACATTTCTGGAATCGTTTTAACGAAAGATTCCTATAACGCTATTGTAAAAGGATGTTACGCTTATAATGGTAAAAAATACAGCGTGTGTTATCGAAAAATAATAAGCAAGTTAATGCAAAAAAAACAAATTTTACTCATCTCTTCCAGTCAGCGCTTGCAGCTTCAATGAGCTGCTTGTTTATAATGTAATAATATTAAAAACTTGCATAAAATAGGGTTACCTGCAGCGTTTAAAAATTTCAAATGTAGAGAAGTTTACAATAATTTGCTCAATTTACGGACAACCATGAAGCTGTCAAGTTTCAAAGTGCTAACTCTAACGAGCTTAGTTTTAGTTAATTTCTGCAAAGTCGCATTTGGAAAATTCGATACAGTTAATTATAAAACTGAACGCATTGTAAAAGAATACGACTATATTGTAGGTAAGTTTAACTTCAATTTTAATAAAATTTGAGTCCAAATATTTTGAAGAAGCTGTTGTTTTGTTTTTTTATTAAAATAAAATAATTTTATCGTTACAGTTGGCGGAGGCACCGCAGGTTGTACTGTGGCTGGTCGCCTTTCAGAAAGTGGAAAATATTCCGTGCTACTAATTGAAGCTGGAGGAATCCCCCATTCCAATTTGGCAATTCCTGCGTTAACTCACCAATATCTGAATAAAACTGTTAACTTAAAAGATTATGGCTCTGTACCACAGCGTAACGCTGGCTTGACAAATGGTGGGGTGATACTCCACAGGGTTGGACAGACACTTGGGGGTTCCTCCTCTATAAATGGAATGATATTCAGTCGAGGTAGCCCTTATGACTACGATAATTGGGCAAATTTGACTGGTGACACATCATGGCGATACAAAAATCTACTAAAGTACTTTCGAAAAATGGAGAACTACAAGGGCGGTTTCCCACTGACGAGTCAACATGGTGTTAACGGCCCAGTTACTATTTCCAGACCAAAGTACGCTCCAGGTCTGGATGTATGGCTTGAAGCTGGTCGACATTTAGGCTATCCAATATGCGGATTCCAATGGGCCACAGAGGGTTAGTTTTAGTCCAGCAGAATTTACCAAAAAGTTTGGCAGACGGGTTAGCTCTTACTCTGCATACATTAGTCCTTTTATGGGGAACAGAACCAATCTAGAGGTGGCTACGAATTCTGAGGTGAAACGAATTACTTTCAAAAGAAACTGTGCCACTGGCGTTATTTTCAGCAAAATGGAGAACAGTACACAAAGCCATTACTTTGTTCGCGCAAAACGGGAAGTAATATTGAGTGCAGGGGTAGTTGCATCTTCGGAAATTTTAATCAAGTCAGGAATCGGTCCGAAAAAGGTTCTTGAATCAGTTGGAATACCTCCTGTAAAGCACCTCCCTGTGGGAATGAATTTACAGGACCATGCTATACTATCCCTTCACTTTATCATTAAATAACCGGTCTGCTGTACACATTCCTGAAAGAGATCTCAATCCCGAAAGTTTGCGATTTTACAATCGGTACGGGGATGGACCTTATTCCAACCACTTGTCTTCCAGTCTGGCGTTTATCACGTCTTCTATCGCTGGTGCCTCTGAAAGAAACTGGCCTGATATCCAGTTGATGTATGAACAAGACACTGTAACATACGTGGAAACTGAACACGCTGACCATCCAAATGTCACTGAAAATGAAGCCGTTGTCTCCGCCTTTGTTTATGTGACTCGACCCAAAAGTAGAGGGAGTGTGAGCCTCAACGCAACAACAGGCGATCCCATCATTGATTTCCAATTTTTCAGCCATCCGGACGACATGCAAGTTATGATAGATGGGATTCAAACCACTTTGAAAATATTTGAAGAAACCCCTTCATTCCAGAGACTTGGTGTTAGATATTCTTCGGAGCCCATTCCTGATTGCCAACATTTGACCTTCCGTTCTCTGGAATATTGGCGTTGCTTCATAAGTCGACGTGCCACAAGTGGGTTTCACGGTTCCGGTACATGCAAAATGGGAAAAGGCGCATGGGATCCCACTGCTGTTGTTGATTCACAGCTAAAGGTCATTGGAGTAAAAAATTTGAGAGTTGCTGACACATCAATAATGCCCCACATAACGAATTCAAATACTGAAGCTGTGGCTTATTTGATCGGAGAAAAGGCAGCAGACATGATTCTGTCAAGATAATACTGGAAAATAATATTACAAACTTTTAAACCTGTCTGTTGACAACCACGTACAAATAGTCATGATAATTGTCAATAATCGATTTTTAAACTATGTATCTCTGATAATGGCGTATTCTATATTATGCAACATTTTCACCTCTCTATAAGCTTGTAAACGTTTGCCCTTAACTACCCGTGCTTAAAGATACAAGATTTCATAAACACTAATTTTGTTATTTTATTTTAATTGTTAATTTATTAAAAAGAGTGAAAATGTATAACCTTGAATCCATGCTAATTGATGTTCAACGCCCTTACTTATCCACTCGAAAACAAAGTTAATACCACATTACAGCTATTTTCAATAAAATTTTGCAAATAAATCAATTGTTATACATGAGCAGATGTTCTATTGAAAGTATTTAATTAATCATTCCATAATAAATTTCGTAGTACATCCATTTTATTATTCCATATTTTGGCTATTTAAAAAATGCGATATGAATGATAAAAGGTATTCAAGCAAATGCTACTGCTGATAACTGTACATAATTAAGGTTTGTTTTAGAGTGTAGAGTGCAAAAAACAAAAGAAAATGTTAGCATTTGGCAATAATGAACACTGAGCAGCAGCCTGAAGAGTTTGTGTCCTTGACGCTCCCATCGCTTTGCCACAAAAATGCACTTATGATGGAAGATACAAATCGTTCTACTACGACGCTGCACTGGTGTCTGTCTATGAGTACGTCTAACCAATTAGCTATATTTATAAATTTTAGATGCAACAAAGAATAAGATGAGATAAAATGCAAACGATAGCTCGAGAGTAGACAGAATGCACTTTGTTATTCGATGAGCATGAGCATGTCTCGAACCACTAAGGGTTTAATTTAATCGTTTTCGTAAAACGAAAAACCTGTAAAACTACTTATCACATTTCCTCAAACATACCATCCGTTTTATTCGCTATTTCTTCTTTTATTAAAATATTCGTTCAAACTCTTTACTGGCTACCAATTAGAATGTATTTTACAGCCAGCATTTTAAAAAGCAAGGGTAACATCTCTACCTTTTATTATCATGAAAGCATTACGGAAACTTTGGAATTGTTCTGCAGAAAAAGAAGCAAAGAACGAGTGTGATAACTGAATTGTGCCCTTCTACTATTTTACTCTTGCTAAAAGTTCATTCACGTATCAACGACATGCATACGGTGATACATTGAAAACTTTCAATTTTCATGTAAAGTTTGAACTTTCTTTGTTCCTACAAAAGATTTCATTAAAACTTTCAACTTTTCACCTTTTCTACTGCTCTCTTTCTTTTTACGGGAAAATAATGACTTTTCTTTGAATCACGGTGCGGAATATTACAAGCGGAAAGAAAAGTCACCGCTTTGTTCCATCTACACATTCATTTTTCCTTTCGTTTGTCTAAATCTGTGGAACTATGCTTCTTGACTACCCCTACAGATTTCTTCATTAATGCTTTTATCTTTTAGCACATTACCGTATAAAAAATTATTCTCTAGTGTGCTTTTCTCTTTGATACCAGCATTTTGTCGAAAAGTTTAGAAGGGCCCCTGGCAGAAATTAATTTTCTCATTTCTTCAGAAATGTTTTCCACCCCAGCACACTGCATGCTACGGAAG
>JAANSP010003471.1:0-11264 GCA_036850745.1 Homidia socia
ATAACAAACATTTTACTTCCTTAGCAACCATATTTACTTATACTAAAACATAACCCTCTTCACGCAAATACATACAATATAACCCTCTTCACTCATCTAAATACAACATAACCCTCTTCACTCATCTAAATACTATATAACCCTCCTCCTGCGTGCTTTTACACATGATGAGCCTACAAAGGCTCCAACAGATATAATAAATCCTACGACTCTAAATAAAAGATTTTTGGTAAATATTTGATTGGTCATAGGAAGACCTGGAGGCAAACTTAACTCGCCATTCCATATAAATATCCCATATAAAGTGCTAAGCTTTACAACTTATTTTTTCATTTTCCTCATAATGCTCCGCGCTTTTATCAACCCAATATCATTGCAGAGCGCATGGAAAAAAGGCGACAAGATTTTATTCATATAAAATTCACGAACATGGCATTTAGAGTTACCAATTAAATTTTTTAGACAACAAGTAAAATATATTAAAGTACCACTTAATATGAGAGTTTAATGTCCTTCACAATGCTGTAACTTTTTTCATTTACTAAGCTCACAGAACGGGACAAGTAAACATGGATATTGAAGTGCGCACATGTAGTCGTGAGTTTCAAAGACAAAATGTAGAGCAATATTTTTAACATTACCTGTCAACCGCAATATAATAAATCAACTTCATTTCAGATTTATCCTTTAACAAACTAATTACTTAAACAGTACGTAAATCATCCCTGTGCTCCTTTTGCTGGTCCAGTTTACAGGCAGAACGACTACTATTAAGAACACGAAGCATATACGCTTCCGTCAAAAACAATAACTTTTTTCAGGTTTTTGTGCAGTTGTCCTATCGCACACAGAAATCTGGAACATAACTACATATATCAAAAACATTAACTGAGACTAACCATCTATATTTGCTGCCAGATAAAATCAATTATCAACTGCACTGCCAATGCAACTTTTACTACTAATGAGGTTTCCATGAACTAATTAATTTGTAAAACAAATTTGTTGAGAACTCAATAATTCACCGTAAGACGCCAATAAGACAAATTTGTTATATCGTTACAGGTTTTTTGTACCGCGACAAAAAAGGGAGTAAATTGGTGACCTTCAGTCAGTAAAATCATCTATACCTGCACTTCAGCAAATAGCAAAAAGCCCATAAATGAGCAAGGAAAATTGTATTTTATATATTATTTACAGCGGCAAGCGTGTATGCATTCATAAAATGCAATGCTTGCTCCGACTAAAAGGTTTTTCGGTATTGCTTTGTAGCGGATGAAGAAAAAATTACATTTCTATTACTCGAAAAGGAAATGGAGAATAATGGAAATATTGCACATTAACCATTCGTCACAACGCAAGTCACCGTCATCCTACGTTACAAAATTCATAATAATAAACCACGAATAATTGAATTTTTTGCACATTCTGCAACATCTGCACTCGCAGTGAAACTTGCTTACTTGACTCTGCTTTTTATTAGCAAAGGAGCAAGGTGGTACCGGTACCATTATTCAATGTCAACAATGACCAAAGTAATTCAAGCGGTCGTCTAGCGTTCTATAAAAAGAATAAAATCATCAGTTGGAGGAAGTACAGTGCAAAAGGACGTCAGACTTGCATTCAAAAGTATTATTTTGGTTACGGTTTTCTTCAGGTAGAGTAATAAGTAGAGATTTCTTTAATTGAAGCATTCGTATTCATCTCAGTAATGCATAAAATTAATTTCATTATTATTGCTCATTTTATCAGATAAAACCATGGAGCCCTTCTATTCCAAAATGTTAATTTTCATGTTCCTTGCTCAAGGGATTATTAGCGTGGCTATTGCGCAGGGCCAGCAGCGGCGTCAAGTTGGCATTGGCGACTACTGTCTTGCGGAGCGAGGCATACAAAGAATTTGTCCACCGGGAACGTCATGCCGCAAAGGAGGCTGCAACTGCGACAACCTTCGAGACGGAACCCTCACTGGAATTTCAGTTCTAACGAGAGGAGAGATTATTACCACCTCGTGCAGGCGCCTTGCTGGTCAAAGATGCCGATATGACAACGAGTGTTTTCACGATGTTAACTGCATTCGTGGCGTCTGTACTTGCAACAGAAACACTAGTAACTGCATGTATCAAAAGATGGACTACTTGTACGGTGAATATGTGAATTCCGGAAAATAAAACGTTTACAAATAAAATTTTGTATTACAAAATAATATGAAATAGTATTAAAAATTATAGCCCAAAAAGTAAAATCCTACAGAGTTAATTTGCTTTACATGCAATTTTTTGTTTTGAAATATGACATGCTATAAAATAAGACCTTTTCACAAATTTTTACGGATGAGCCCATTTTTCGTTTCCTGAATTCAGGGAATTTTTATTCCGAGAACAATACATACAAAATAGTAACTTACATATTAGTTTAAAGCCACAATGCATGACAGCTCAATTACGTACAGGTAACATGTGTATTTAAAGACTTTACAACATTGCGAAAATGTAAAAAATGAAAGTTAAAGAATTCAAGGACTCTGCGTGCAAACCTTTTGCAAAAATAAGTAATCGTACAATAATTTCCAGGTAAATTCTTTCGTTATCCTTTAAAAAATATAGTTTTTTAAGAAAGAAGTTGAGTAGAAGAGTTTGAGTTTCGTTCTTGCTAGTGATGGCATTGCTGTCTTCAACCATCAATATTTAGCAAGACTTCATTACCGACCTGGAGAGAAAAATCCAGTTTTCGTAGTTTCGGAAAGACATTCCATATGTTTGATTTCACACCAGTTTTTGCACAGCTCAGCAGTTTGATGACACTTGCCTCTTCCACTTGCTCCGTCATCTTGAACACTTGTTCTTTCTTGCAGTCATTGATTTCCATAGTAAGAGCCAAATGGGTAAGTGAATTTTGCGTGGGTAACAGGAAATCCAAACAAACTACACTGCACATTTTTAACTCCAACTCCAAGTGTGTCAAATTAGGAAGATCCAACTTGCAGTTGCAATTTTGTGCAGTAGACAATGCTCTCTGTGGGATTATGCACAAGTGAGTCAGAGTCTTTCTGAACTTGTCATGCAGCATGTTGAATACTGTCTGCCAGTTGTGGGAGCAGGACTCCAAGTAGAAGTGCATGTCTAGTTGGGTGAGAGGCCAACTGACTTTTGCATTTACAAATTTCAAAAAATCATCCTCCGTGGTAAAGGCAATCGAGAGTGTGCTCAAGTTTTGCAGTGACAAGTTGTAAATGTCGTAATCTGCATGCTCGCGGAAGCGAAAAATTTCAAGAGATGATACATGGCTGTTCTTTTGAACAAGCTCCTGAAAGATCTGAGATGGCACATATTGAGTTTCAAGTTTTTGCAGATATTTTAAACTTGGGAAAGGACTTGAGTTTATTTCAGTCTCCAGCTCAGCTACTTGATTAGGCGGGAGGACAGATTTGGTCATGGGGGTACTCTAAAAAGCGGAGCACCCTTAAGTTTGGCATTTCCTCCAAGAGTTTCCTTATTTTGGAATGCCATACAGCTGGAGGGTGAAGCGGAAGCGATTCGTTTTCCCAAATATTAATGGTGCACTGCCAAAGGGAACGACCGTGTGTCTTCAGCACGGAAAGAATTGCGTTCAGAAAGTCTTCAGAGTATTTCTGCCATCCAATATATATTTCCATACGCCTTCCAAAGAAGGGATGTCTGCCTGTGGTGGAGTATGAGGAATCCTCAGCAAGCGAAAACACGCGGTTCTTCATCTCGCTACTCATAAGTACTTCGATATAGCTTCCAAGGACCTCGGATTCACCATTCTTCAGCTCACAGAGGCTTTCCAGAACGTTGTTCCAAGAACGACAAACCAAACGTAGCCCCAGAAATTCGCAACAAATCTCGTCGTTTACCAAAAGTGTTTCTTCGTGTTTGGTTGTCATAATCTCGACAACATTTCTGAACATAAAGTGTACCCGCTGAGGAAGCAGCAGTTGTCTTAGGTAAAGGCTGCTGTTGCTTAAGTTCACCAGGTCATCATCATCAAGTTTCTCAAAGATTAGAAACCACATCTGGAAAACAGAATCATTTCATTTATTTTTAAGGAATGCGATAGCAATTCGTTTACAATTTGTAACATTGAAAAAACCCTATGCCATTACATTATCAGTCAACCAGAAGTTATTTTAAAATTAAGTAAAAATAATTCCTTGCATACCTCTTCGGGAAAAATATTCAGCAAATGGTGGCGATCCGCCAAAATTTTGTTGATGGAGGTGCTCGCTTGACCCGCGTCTACACACGAATGAATCGTTTCCGCAGGCGATTCAGATGGGATTGACGAAACGTCACTGGTGGAGGTGGAATTCCCCATTCTTCAGAAAAATATCCCTCGCCTCTTTGTCTTGTGGCTATTATGGATGGATCTGTTTTCGAAAATTTTAAACAAACAACAAGAGTTGTATAGTATTTGAATTTTTCAAAGCAATACTGTACGGGAAATTAATATATTTGGTTGGGACAAAGCCCTCTGCCTAACCCCACCCCAACTTGCTTGGGAAAGAGCAATAAAATCACCAATCACTAGAAAAATTAAGCAGCATTAAATCGACTGGAAATACTTTCTGAGCCTGTTTGGGTTTGGACACTGGTAATTTTTTAGAAGTAATTTTAAATTGCAATAGCAGCAGCGAAGGACAACAGGTGGGCAGAGAACAGATGATAAACTCACTGCTTCTCACAATGCCCCGTATGACGCATTTACCTTTTCCCATTTTGTGGTAACCTTTGTTGGCGTCTAACATTCATGATGACTTCACAACCGAGACTATGAAAATTGGCTGTGGAAAAGAAAATTCCTACAACAACGCAACCAATGCTTTCAAATGGTTACATTGCCTTATTTAAATGAAAAATATAACTTTTGACGCAGTTTAGATTTCGGAATACATTCTCAATTCCAACTAATAATTGGGTCTCAATAAAAGTTAAGCTTTGCTAATTGTTTCCGGATGTTTCAACCAACACAACAAAATAAATTTCTACATAAAACCCACCAAAAACGGTTTCTGTTACTACTTTTGGAGGACATTTCGTTGCTACCAAGCTTTCATTTTAATTTTGCAAGCAAGTTTTCAATTTTTTGTTTATAACTTAACTCGACTTAATATCTGAAAAGTTTACAATTTATTAACTTTGTAATTCTTGCAATATCTTTACAAAACGCTTATAAATATGCATTTAGGTCGCATGGTTTTATTGCAGAAAATTAACATGTTTTATTAAAAAGCTAAAGATAACTGTACAAACAAGAAATTTATTGTTGTCGATCACCAAACAAATTAAGTACATACCTAGTTATTTACATTTAACACAACCTGGTTGTACATCTTAAAAATACAATAAAAAACAATGACACATCTCTCTGCAGCATTCAGTTGTAGAACCTCTAAAATGTCTTTCCGGTCAATCTCCAACAACAACCTTCATTTCAACTTCTACATCACTAGAATGCCCATCAAACTCATCCCTGACGAAAAACTGGCTCTCCGGTTCTCCAACAGTTTCTTCATCATCACTCATGCCGTTGCGGTGAATTGAGGCAGCACTACTTTCTTCGAATGAAGTCTTCACTTTGGAGCCCTCCACTAGATACTCAATGTCTTGCACTTCGTTGGACTTTGGTAAAATATAAGTTTGAGGAACTGGTTCGCTCTCGTCAGGATTCATTTTCCTTATCCTAGCCGATGCCTGGTCGCTATCTTGATGCACCTCATGTGCGTCTCGTTTCAAAAGAGTGCTCTCATTATCTTCTGCGTCCTTACCGCCGCCGCCCGTTGACACCAGGCGAGTCAACATGACATCGCCATGCGCATTAAACATGTGCCTCCGGAGATCTTCTTTGTACTGGAACACCGTGCCACAAACATTGCACTTTGACTCATAACGTTTGGCTAGGGAAACTATTTTTTGATGTTTTAGTTTAGCGTGTGTTCGGAGGCCTTGTGGAAGCCGAAATACTTTTCCGCAATCCTCGCATTTCAAACCTGCACCACCTTCTGTGTGTCTTGACAGTTTGTGGTCCCGTAAGCTCTTGATATGCTGGAAAACTTTACCACAAACATCACACACGCAGGTAACTCTACCACGACGTGCCACTTTTTCATGGACTACTTTGTTGTGCTCCCATAAGCTGGCGCGACTTCGATAAGCCTTTCCGCAAATACCGCACGTTGTTTTGCCAATATAACGTTTACCACCATTTTCTGTAGAACAATTTGAAGCTGGAATCTTGGCTTGGGTATCTTTTATTTTGCTAAGTGCTTGCTCTTTTTTAACGGTCTTTATTTTTGTTGGGGAATTTTTATTTGTTTGATGATGTCCAGGCCTCTGCTCTGTGAAATCCTTTGCAAGCTCCACTTTTGGCAGTGCATGACTCAGCTTGATTTGGCATTTCTTTTTAATCTCTTTCCTTAGCGCCTCAGGAAATTCCTCCACAAGTGACTCTTCCTCATCGGTAACTGTACCTATCATCACCCCAATAACAGAGTTTAAGTAATGAGACATCTTCATTTCAATCAGCTCCAGTTCTACGCAAAGATTGGAAAGTGGCACAATTATGTTTGAACACTGCTTGCATAATGCTACAGAGAAATCCCATCTTTTTTCGTCAGCAACTCCTTCGTAACAACCGGTGGTCGAGACAAGTTGAGGATTGACCCTTAGCTGGCGACAAATACTTTTCAATGAAATTTTCTCCGGTGTCAAATAATTCCTTTCACTGGAACCTTCATTGTGTATTTTATCAGCCCTTGGAGGGTCAAGTGAGGAAACATGTTCCAGACAAAGAAAACAGGTTGAGTGTGATGCCATTGTAGAAACCTGTTGTAAAAAAATTAGGAAATTTAATTTTGGGAAATGAACTAAAATACAAGCTGTAAACGTCTTCAAAAAATATTTACAAACCTTGAATAAAAATTTTCATCAGAGCCACATTTACCACGAGTTACATTACAGCTAGTAGTTTCCAATTGTTCTGAGGTTGCGGAATGCTCGCTTTTAATAGTAACTACGTAGTTTATAATTTTAAATTAAAATAAGATAAAAATAGAATATTATGAACGGAACAGAGTTACGTCTCTGATTTCATATGCACAAAAACAGATGAGCAGAGCACCCGCTTTTTTCGGGGAAAAGGCAAGAGAAGCATGTACAAATCTAGCCACTTGGCACTAAAAGCTACACATCTTCATTTCCCACATAGGCCCAAATTTAAGCGCGTTTAGGGCATTTGCTTATTTTTATACCATAAAATAATAAGTAGTTTTCTTTTAAATTTAATTACAGTTTTTGACTAAAGTTCGGTAAATTAGTAAAAGAAAAAATGCACCAACATGTGGCAAAACTACACAGCGAAAAATGGCTTTACAACTTTTTTCTTTCAGTAATTTGATTTTTAGTGAAAATGCATACAATTCAGCAAGTTGGTATATTTTTTTTGCGAATTGGTTCCGGAGAAAAAAAATCCGTGGTAGCTCAACTTGTCCCTTGATAATGTCGCATTGTAAATTTTTAAATAAATTCATACAATGACAATTTTTTCTAAAAAATATTTTTAAATATAGCAACATTCCTTTCTAAACTCAGATTTTATGTTTTCAAAAATATAAATAACGATTTTTTTCAAAAATGAAAGGCAGCACATGAATTCTTCGATTTGTTGCCCAAAACATGCAAGTTATTTGATACTTTATGTTTGCAATGAACCCAACGACAAATTTTTCCCACATTCAATCCCTCCAACTGCAAAGTTATTGTCTGTCTGGAACTAAACGTGGGACCTTGCTTTCACCTCGCTGGGTCTATTTACAGAAATGATTTTCTGACTTGAGCCTTTGTATGCATTTTGCATGAAAGTTACTACCGATAGGAAACAACGACTTCAACCTTTCCGATCTTGAAAGTAGTTGCTATAAGTTTTTGCATTCGCAAAGGTGATAATTAAAGTTTTGCACTCAGCAGTAGCAAAGTAGCAAAATACCACTGTACAAGACCATTTTCCTTTCCATTGCGTTAAGAGATGAATCTTTTAGGCCACTAAACCGCAAATTTTTTCGGGGCTCATTGATGCTGAGAAGGAGTGCTATGTAACTTTGACAAGACAACACAGCCGATAGCTCACCACACCAATACTACCAACAGGTCATCTGTTTCGTTCACTTCTAAACCTGCAGCATGTCTGTATCTTAAATTAAAAAAGTATCAATTTCTTCAATTATATTTTTCACAAAAAATATTCCACCAATTTACAAATTATCTTGATTAAACTGGTTTTCAAACAATTTGAAAAGAAATTGCTAATTTTGTCAATACGCTAATTAAATAGAAAGGTAATTTATATTTAACAGGTTAAATATTTTTACAGCTTCCTGTTGTACATTTTACTAATCATATTTGTTACAATTGAGCTATTAATATATTATCAATTGTGTATTTTTTGTATTAGAAACCAAAAATGGCATGATGCCTTCAAAACTACGTTCAAAATAAGAGGATGGCTGGCATAAACTCGACTTGCTTCCTGTGTTCCGAAAACATTTTTCAAGGTGATCCTCAGATTAACTGAGATTGGAGGGAATGGAAATACCAGCTATGGAGTAAACTCCAGTATTAAAACTGAAGGAGGATACCGTGCTTCTGAACAAATTCCTTTCCGAGGAATTTGCCGTTACTTGGGTATTGATTTTCAACAATTTTTAACTAGAGATGCGGATAAATTGCCGGAAGATGAATTACCTGATTTGTCGGTAGCAGTATGCAAACAGTGTTCCAGCATTGTTTCGCCGCTCTCCACTCTTTGCAATCAACTTGACCTGCTTCAAATGAAAGTGAATTACTATTTAAAATCCGTTATTGCGGTGGCGGAGCGTTTATCTGGTGACAAAGCAACCAAAAATTCTATCGACGAAAGGAACCAGAAATTGAGAATTGAGATTAGTAAAAAGGGCAAAGCCAAACTGAATCAAGCTATTCCAAAAGTAGGACTTATCAAAAATTCCACTGAACCCCTCAGTAACATTATATTTGATGCGGTGCCTTTGTCAGTTAAGAGTAGGAATGCGGATAATGAGAAAGATATTTTTCATCACGTTCGAAAACCGAAAGAAAGAAAATGTGCTCGAAAGGAACTCGAATGCAATGTTTGTGGCAAGCGTTTTAATTTCACCTCTAACTACTACTCGCACAGAAAACTTGGACACAATGAGCAAGGCAAGCCTAACGTCATAAAGTGCAAAGTTTGTGGTAAAATTTTCCAAACCAGAGAAGGCCTAAAGATACACATAAAATGGAAACATCATCAATTCATGGACGATGATGTCAAGTGTGATGTTTGCGGCAGACATTTGAGCCATCCAAGCGCTCTCAGGAGACACAAGAAAACAGTGCACAAGAGTGATGTGTCACAAGGTCAAGAGACAGAGGAAGTCAATTCTGAAAAGGCAAACTTGAATTCCAAGGAAGGCGATCCTGATGTTAAAGTTGAGCATCCAGTGGATTGGTCCGAAGAAGGGATGCATCTGAATAGTAGTACTGACCGTGATGGAGTAGAGGAAGAAGAAGATCAGTTTTGTGATGAATATGTGAATCCTAGCGGTAGTACAAGACGTTATGATCATGATGATGATTGTTATGCCGATGAACTTCAGGTAGAAATGAAGATTGTTCCAGATTGATTGTACCGTTTTCTAGTTGACTTTTTTGAAACAAACAGAGTGGATAATAGTGTACCCAATTATTAATTTAATTTTTATTTGGTTTAATGCCAAAAGTTTGGCAAAAGCTTGTAAGACCTCAGCTAGCAATACCCCAACCAAAGTAGGCCCCACTAACCTGCCCTCATCCTAGGTAGGCCTCATCCGCAAATGACCTCAGCCTTTGATGATCTCTTGTAAAGTGTAGAGGCTCTTCCGTAGTCATGTATATCTGTGAAATCCTGAACCATAATGGATGGTTGTAATTATTTTACCTCAATAAATAATTTATTCAAAAGTCGAGACTTTGAGCATTCAGTTATTTACTACGTTTCATAATACGGCAATAAATTTGTTGATTTTCTTTTCTGTTTTAGGGGTTTCGGGAGCTCCAACTATTTAAAATTGCAATTCAGTCCTAATTATTGAAAATTATGACTGTAAAATTAAAGTTTGATACAAAAAAATTCTATAAGCAGTAGGCTTCCTTCAGAAATTTAGCTTGGAGAAATAAACTTAAATGCAAGGGATAAGCGTCTTCAACCAAATATTAAGAAACCTGCTTAAATCTAAAATATTTTTAATGGTTATTTACTTTCATATCCGCACCATATCAGATAAGCCCCCCCTCTTTGCTTTGAAATGGTGTCCTCAACGTAATGCTAACCTCAAGTTCAAGCACGTTTAGCTCACTTGTCCATTTTTATGCAATATATTTGCAGCTAGTTTTCTGCATTTTTAGTTTCAGTTTTTGACTAATTTCCTGTAAATTAGGAAAATAAAAAATAAACCAACGGAAGGGAAAACCATGCAACGGAAAATGACTCCACAACTGTTTTCTTTCAGTGATTTGTAGTGAAAATGCATGCGACGTAGCAAGCTGGTAATTTTTTTGCGAATTGCTTGAGGAGAAATTTCTGGTTTTGTTATTGCGGACAAAGACATTTTTGATGAGGTAAATGTGCGGTTTGAATATCTTTCAATTTAATATTTTCTCGGATAAACATATTGATAAAAAAGTAAGCAAAAGTCACTTGTGATAGGTATACATATCTGAGCAACAATTTACAATAGAAAAAAGTTAATTACAATTTACTAATTAATAATATTACACAATTTTTTATTATTTTTATTAAACAGCTAGTAAGCTCAGTTTTTGAAAGGATGCAATTTTAAAAATGTTCATCCTACACCAGCTCTACACTCTACACTAGCAATTTTTGGCTCTCAACTTTGTTTACTTTTATGTATCCAGTTTGTGTTTGTCTGAAATAATATAGTTACACTTATTTAACTGCCATTCAAGCAATCTAAATTTTTCAAGGTTTGAGTGGCATACGTTTTATTTTACGTGATTTGTGTAAACATAAAAACGGATGAAAAGGGAATGCTTTTTCATTCGAGATGATTGACCAGTGGCAAAAGCCGGATTTTCGTCCTGATTTCAAAACCTTTATCCAAATCCTTATAAAGCTAAAATGTATATATCAAATAATTATATTTATAATTATATTTATTTTATGTTGAAACTTAGTAGGATTGACATATA
>JAANSP010003473.1:0-11261 GCA_036850745.1 Homidia socia
CATAAATATGGATACAGGCATTTTTGCATGACACATAATAATAACGAATATATTTATTAGGAAACGAGTGAAAGCTTGTATAATGTTTTTGTATAGAGTTTCAAGAAACAACTTGTACAAAATACTTTCGCCAATTACTTGAGAGCAATTAATAAGTATTGTACTCGTAATAGTCATTTGTAGATGTTGCGTAAGATTTATATAACGTGTATATCAGTGAAATCTACATACATAACACATTTCACTTTGTATGCTTTTCAGCCAGCATCAGTCGAGTTTTCTCATCAGCAACTGGAACTTGTATTTTGCTGAACATTTTGATGACGGAAAACTAAATCCCGTGTGTAGTAAATTCATCTGCTTATTTGATAAAGCATTGGTCACGTTACGTTAACCTGGTTGTTGACAAGAATCAACTATCCACCGTGTGGATTGTTGATAATCCTCATATACACATACTTGCACATCTAAACAAACAATAAAACTTGACGTCATTTCACCAGTTGGATTGATTATATAACTGTTTTATCTTATTGTTATTGCATTTCCAGAAAAATAAAGGGAACAAGGATATAAAATCATTAAAAATTATGATTTGTTCCTGTTTTTTCTCCAACAAAAATAGATTTGCTTGGAACTGGAACGTTTATTAGATCATAGGTACTATACTTTTAATATTGAAAAACCTAAAGGAGAAATTTTCCAGCTCAAGAGCAAATATAATGGACAAGGTTATGAACTTTACCTACGTCAGCAAAAGAATAAATATTGTTATTCATCAGATTTACTTACTATTGCATTTCTGTGATTGATACTGTCACAATCATCTTCGCATCAAATCCTTTAAAATATATACATCTTCTGACGTAGGTGGTCGAGATAAAATTTATGAATTAGACGTGACTTGTTCGTTTCAGTTTCAACTGCTAAATTGAAATCAAAATGATAAAAAATATTAGATTCTGAAAAAGATCTGTCAAATATAATTAATTATCTCATGTTCATAAATGTACCTCTTATTGCTCCTCCGGTTCCGAACCGATGATACATGGTGCAAGCTCGATCGAATGACTCGTGTCTACAATTATAAGCTAATTATTGAAAAAACGCTGTGCCTAAAGAGTCACTAGTTCATTCAGCGTTTATTGCGTGTTTGTTCATAATGAATCAATGAAATATTACCAGGAGAAAGTTGTTTGGGGTGACATCCTACTTTATAATTATATTTTAATATGCGGTTGCATTTGAAAATTTTCTAGCTCTGCATACACATGTACACATACATACACATACATATAGTCACGACAAATGTCATCAATGCATCTCCTTCATTTCCCTATTTTACCTTTATTTAAATTCATCCCTACAAAATGCATGCCTAATCTGAATCAAGTCTTTGTTTTTATGCCTGTCTATATGGCCTATATGAGCTGATGAAGAACACACGGCCGTGTTCTTACATATGCACATAGTCACGATAATTTCATCAATGCACTAATAACAATTTTGGTAATTGAATTAGGTAATATACTAATTAGAAGCTGGATGACGTGCTTAGATAGTAGACATGCTGAAACTGGTAAACAATTTTTTTAGGTACATGCACTTGCGTCCTTTCATAACAAAATATTGCTTGAGTTTGAAGAAAAGTCAAAAAATGCTGGTGGTGTCACGACGGTAGTTTCAGGGGAGTCATTAATTGGCAGTTTCCAGGTTGTTGACTTGGTGGGATCGGTCAAATTTAGCTGAAATAGTATGATGACGTAGGTCAGGGTCGTAGAGACTATCTGAAATAGTAAATAACGTGGTTTGAGGGTGTCTTAGTACATATAGTCAATAGTGGCACCCTATGTAGGTACCCTCCATAGATATTATTGCGCTACTTCAACAATAATGTTGTTTAAATATAATCTACTTACTCCGCTAAGTAGAGTCTTGTCAACATTAAAAATCCCCGCCGCCGAAACCTTCCAATCCCATGTGCACACATAATTTACCAAGTCCTGTACCAATTGATTATCATATTCTTCCCCGTCAGCAATAATTGCAAAGTCCTCGCTGTCTAGCGTGGAATTGAAACGATTGTCTCCTCGCCCAGCTTTCTCTCCAGACGCAGTTGTAAGCAACCATGCCTTGTTCAACTTGCTCTTCCAAAATGAAATCTGAATTACCAGAATATATTCAAAGATGAACAAATAACTGACTGAATTTGCTTTCCCTTTAAAAATATTCGAAATTTTTGTTGATATACCCTTTCATGAATTCCAGATCCCAGCTTTAGAATCACCAGTTGACTTGCCTCCACCACCAATACCATAACATGAAACCAATGATTTCATAGCCATTTGACTGTCTGTTTTTACTAAAATCGCGTTTATAGAGTGCACAATCATAAAAACACATCGTACGACAACACCCAAAATGAAAGGTCCCATGCAACGATTGTATTTGCGGGCCAGATCGTGTATCCAATCAAACCTCTCCACAAAGCAGTTAAAGCTGAACCTCTCAAAAATATCCCCTGCTTCAACATCACTCAATCTCTTTAAATTTGCAGATTTTTGTGTTCCATTACACCCCTTTTCAAACTCTCCACGCTTGGATGGTGGAACCACCAATGACCTCACAGATGGAGTTGGATTCAAAGAGTATCGTTTCCGGAGAAAGTATCCCTTGTAAATGTGGTCTTCCAAGTGGGCGCAGTAATCCTCAAAAGTCCACAACATGTGAAACGTCGTAACGACAATGAGGTCATAAGCAAACACGACTGATGACACGCTCGGCACTGCCGTGAACACAGTAAAAAGTACAAAGTATAGGTATCGCGGTATAAAGAAAGCAGAATCNTAACGACAATGAGGTCATAAGCAAACACGACTGATGACACGCTCGGCACAGCCGTGAACACAGTAAAAAGTACAAAGTATAGGTATCGCGGTATAAAGAAAGCAGAATCCGGGTAGGTCGAAGTTATTTGGCCGTAAGCACAAACTAAAATTACAACCACCAAATATCTGGGCACTTCAAGAATCCACATGGATATTTTATGACTTTTCCAGCATTTTCGAAATAGAG
The DNA here is from genome assembly GCA_036850745.1 of Homidia socia. Taxonomy (NCBI): domain Eukaryota; kingdom Metazoa; phylum Arthropoda; class Collembola; order Entomobryomorpha; family Entomobryidae; genus Homidia; species Homidia socia. The sequence continues at coordinate 3,076 of JAANSP010003473.1, forward strand.
AATTCATAGGCCTGTACTTTGGCTGTTCCAATGCTGTTAGAAGCTCAGCGAGACGAGTATTCATTCGGTAAAAGTTGAACCGGAAGTAAAGATCAAATACGGCTGTAAGTAGAATAACAGCATCCACCATGATCTTTCCTGCTAAGGAAAGTTTAGTGGAAATTGGATATAATTTCATTTGACAATCCACCCAAAATGCATAGCTGACGTAAGCACAAACTAAAATTACAACTACCAAATATCTGGGCACTTCGAGAATCCACATGGATATTTTATGACTTTTCCAGCATTTTCGAAAAAGAGAATTCATAGGCCTGTACTTTGGCTGTTCCAATGCTGTTAGCAGCTCAGCGAGACGAGTATTCATTCGGTAAAAATTGAAGCGGAAGTAAAGATCAAACACGGCTGTAAGTAAAATAACAGCATCCACCATGATCTTTCCTGCTAAGGAAAGTTTCGTGGAAATTGGATACAATTTCATTTGACAATCCACCCAAAATGCATAACTGATTATGTTCAAGGTGAAAGCGTATGCGAGGTAAGGATGAAAAAGGAAACCAGTTGGGGAAGGAAGGCCCCACGGTTTACGAACAAAATATATCCCGACAAGCCATGCTTGCCAGGAAGAAAATGTTAGTCCACTCAGCACCATGATCTTTGTCAAAGTGAAAATGCTAGACGTCATACTCATCATGAATCTATTTACCTTCAGCTACGGATAGTTGCTTCAGAAGGATATTTAACTTCACTAAAAGTAACGAGATTACCTGTAGATCATGTGTAAATTATCAAATGGCATCATCGTCAACGATAGCATATTGCACTGCAAGCTCTTACGAACTATAATAATGTTTTATGACAGCACAATTAGCATTGTTGCAGATAATTTGGATGGCTCAGTTCCTGTATCCTCTTGTTGGTTTAAGAGTCTACTAGACGTCTCTAACACTCTCCAAACATGCAATACCTTTCTCAGGGGAATCATAAAATACACATGTGCCTTTTTGTTCTCCAGGCGGAAATTACATTCACTACTTGTATCTAACTTGGATAGAGCCAATAAAATAATTCAGTTTTATTATATCATCCACTTTGCTCGTCATTTATTTTCTGATGCACATAGATGAACAGTTTTTTTCTAAGGAGAAAGCGACATCACATGATACGTATATGGAATTAAAAAGTAAAACGAATGAAAGTTTTGAGAATGATGTATCGTATTCCAAGAACGGCAATGATTGTACCAGCATGATGATTGTGATAAATGTACTAGTCTGCGAGCATAGTGTATGGGCATTTATATTTTGATTGATTTCTGCGTTATCGAAACAGATTATCATGCACATTTTGTGTACATTCTTTTCTTGGAATCATGACTAATAATGAATGCTGTATGAGAAGTCTGGACGTTGTTTAAAACGACAAAACATCAATCACCCACGCAGAATCAAAGACAAGCTACTCGTGAAACTTGTCTATATTTTGTATAGACAAGAAAAGTTGACGATAACCGGCGGATGCCAATGATAATGGTGTTGTGATGCACAACTTATGAAGGCTGATCGGCGATTATCTCACGTGGACTCTGACAATAATAATTGCTGATCGTTTCAAGTTAATTTTATGATTCTAAAATCTAAAGTGAGAGTTCAAAAAATTAAATGTTCGATTGACGTTCTATTTTATTTATTGCACGCATCAGCATGTCAAAAAGTCAGGCAAGATTTGAGAGAGGCAGTACTATCAACTTTTACATAATATGAGATACTAATTACATTTACAAGTGCTACTACTTCAAAATTGTACGTCAATCATTTCAAAACAATAATTTTTGCCGGCTAAATTAGCAACGCCATTTTATCTTGCTGAGTGAGTGCGTCATAATAACCAAATGTTTACAACAATCGATTGCCAATTTTCTAAAAAACTGAAAAATAGAGCGGGATAGGTACTATTATTATGGTGCTACCAAATACTTGGCAAGTGTATACGTGTATAGCGAAATGGAAAAAGCCAGCAAAATCCAAGACAAATAATTACACTATTTTGCTTACTTTTCAAGTCAGATTCATTTGCATCATCAAAGTTGTATGTCTCCTAAAAATATTAAGATGTCTGGTAGTAAAACCACTTTACCTATCGCTGCTTATCCAATCACAAGTTATGAAATCAATGTTTTTATTCAATTTCAAGTTCACTTTTACTACGTCGTCTGAACATCACCATACAACAATTACATGGTTTTTTTCAGTTTTTGACGTTTTTATTATCATATTCATAATACAGAAAAGTCAAAAAGTCAAAAATACAGTAAGCAAACTGCTGCAGTGCAGTATAGAGTATTCCAGGTTTTTGGATGTAACGTAGAATGAATGATGAAAATTTTAATCTGAATTGCGCGGTGAGTTGATGAAGGAACATGTTTACCTCAATTACTGTTAAGTACAGTAATATAGCGAATGACTCAGAATCAAGTTGTACAGCATGGCATGACAGTGTTTTTTAGAAATTGAAAGTCCGGTTTATAAAGTCAAGTTCACTATTTTCCACACTCTGCAAATATTTTGGCAACAGCATTCATTAACGCAAGTATGCATAGGTATAATTGAAGAAAATGATTATGCAACAGTAAAAGTGAAAATTGTTATTGCTTATTTTCTTTGAAGTAAATCTCCGTATATTATCATTGAAGAAAATGATTATGCAACAGTAAAAGTGAAAATTGTTATTGCTTATTTTCTTTGAAGTAAATCTCCGTCTATTATCCCACGTTATGGTATAAAGCAGACAAAAGTTGTGTGAACATTTTTTCAAATAAATTTGTCCATACGTGTTCAATTTTCTTGTTCTCAAGAAATTTTACACTGTCCAGCAGTCCCCCATTCCATTGACAGAATCACATGGCCATTCTGCAATTCCTCTTATTCCCACAATTTTCTAGTGAAATCTGACTCTCTTTCAAAAGCAAAAACGCATCATTCAGCAATTATTATAAATCACTCAAAAGTTGTACTTGTCTCCACTCTACTGACGTCAAGCTGAAATAAAAATGAGTTTAAATTTAGACTGAAATCTGTCACCAATAATTCATTAGTAACTCTTGTGGTGAGAATCTACTGCGATTTATTTGCAAATTTAGTTTTTAAATGTATACACATGTACGCCAGTACGCCAAGAAACTGCAAATATATCATAAGCATTATCACCTCCAGCCAGTTTTATTCAATTTTTGACGGTTTACTGCTTCCATTACCCATTTGATTATTCGAATCTTCATCATAACATTAACACATTAAATCATTCAGCAATTATTATAAATCACTCAAAAGTTGTACTTGTCTCCACTCTACTGACGTCAAGCTGAAATAAAAATGAGTTAAATTTAGACTAAAATCTGTCACCAATAATTCATTAGTACCTCTTGTGGTGAGAATCTACTGCGATTTATGTGCAAATTTAGTTTTTAAATGTATACACATGTACGCCAAGAAACTGCAAATATATCATGAGCATTATCACCTCCAGTCAGTTTTATTCAATTTTTGACGGTTTACTGCTTCCATTACCCATTTGATTATTCGAATCTTCATTATAACATTAACACATTAAACTTTCTTAAAAATAATTATGTAAGTGTACAAATGTACCATACAATTGCATACATTATTATATAATGATACAAATTATATAAATTCTCTTTTAATACTACTACTTCTACTACTATTTACTATCAAGTCAATGGACTTGAACGCAGACGTCATCACGGTTCAGCGGTTCCAGAAAGACAGCCTAAATATAATGTGCTTTAGTAATTAATTATTAAGTAAGTATTATTATAAGCTACACATTTTATCTTTCGCCTCTCTCCTCTCTCCACTTTTACATTTTCATGCAAACTTGTGTGCGGGCATCAGTCTACTTAGGTACCTATAACTCAATAGCTCATGCTCATGTTCTGCTTTGAAACGAAACAGCTCTCAGTCGGTTTTTTGGATAACTTGTAAAAAGTGTGCATTGCTCCAAAAATAATGGAATTTTTTACAATCGGTCAAATCATTTACCTGTCAAGTTTAACGAGTGCCGAAACATACATATGGTATATGCATAGGTACAAACCACTTGACTGGTCATTTGCTTTCAAAAGCATTATAAACAAAAAAATATTCATATAGGTAAGGCTTGCGTATAGCATGTTCAATTTGTCCAGTTGGTTATTATAACGATGCTGCATCATCCAAAACATAATTTGTCAGGTGATATGCGGTAGTAGTTTATTAAGACCAATGACCGACCTTCGAAATGCCACACTTGAAGGAGTAATGGTCCAAATTTTTGTTATCGCACTTGTATAATATTTGGTCATTTGTATTTTATTTATATGAACTTGGTCAGTTGGTATTATAATATTTACTTCCAAAAAAAACATCTCTACATTACCTTGTTGAGCAATTTATTATTTTGTTACTGGCAATGATTAAGGATAACTAGGCACACAATGATGTAAATGTATGTATTCGGATAGCAAATAACATGTATCATTATTTTCAGGGTCTCCTGAGTCTCGGTGCAATGAACTAGTTGATACTTTTGGACATTGAAACAAATGAAAATGTAATTATTATTGTGATTAATCACGGAGTGAAGCGTGCTCACAGTATAAAGTATACTAGTAACACGCATATTCGTTAGATTTTGTCCTTTTAAAGCAGTAACCATTTAACATTGTAATAAAAATTATGACGAACAGATTTAAAACGATGGTGGGGTTGGTGGTGGTGGTGATGGGTGACCTTGACTAGAGACTTAGCTCAGACATTTCCTATCATCACGTTACTGATCATGAAATCGCCTCCATCCTTGCACATGCCACTACTAAAAAAGTCATAAATAACGATGATTTTTCTTCCTTAATCACAAGTAAACGTTTTTATTAATTAATTAAAAAATATTAAGTATACAAAATGTTGAATTTATCCAGATTTTTAGCGACTAGAAAGTCTAATAATTTACACACTTTTTCCTTTTAGGAATATAATTACATGCTTGATGCATTTTATACCCAAAGTTTAGCGTACATGGATAATGGGCAGGAACATCAAAAGGCAAGTTTTTGCGTCTCGTTATTCATTCATTCATAAAGTTAATTTATAAAAATATATAAAAATACAGATGCTGAGCAAGCAGTTTTCTTTATCCGCGTAAGAAAAAATATGGGTGTGGGTNTTATAAAAAATATATAAAAATACAGATGCTGAGCAAGCAGTTTTCTTTATCCGCGTAAGAAAAAATATGGGTGTGGGTGCAATTTACCAGCTGTGTAAAAACTTGTCAAAATACTAGTCATTATTACTGACATAGAAAATATATATATTGCAACAATATTTTTTAAAGCTTTCTCCGGTCAAACCAAATGCTTGTCCTCCCCACCCATTTACCTACTGAGTTATAAATTTTAGTTCACTAGTGTAACAGGCCACAAGGAGAATTTCCACAAAGAAACATGGAAAAATTGCTTTTTTGTCTACGTGTTTGTCCAGCTCATTATCTTTTTTCATTCATCTACCAACAAGGTAAAAAAATGTTTTTTCTTCCCATCTGTCACAATCACTTTTTAACAACAAACCCAAAAATAGTAGCATGGTACATGTTTAAGACGTCCATACAATTTGATAAAGTTAAAAGAACAGGGTTTTTACAATATCCATTTAATCAGCAAATCAAATAAGCTTACAAGTATTTCGCTGATATTTTATTTTTGTCCGCGTCAGTTCTTTTTTCTGTCGAGAGAGGTGATCTTTTACGATTATATTGGTGTTAATTCAGTAGTTTTAAGTAAGTATTAAAAATGTATTAAATCAATACAAAAATAGTAGCATGGTATATGTTTAAGACGTCCATACAATTTGATAAAGTACAAAAGAACAGGGTTTTTACAATATGCATTTAATCAGCAAATCAAATAAGCTTACAAGTATTTCGCTGATATGTATTTTATTTTTGTCCGCGTCAGTTCTTTTTTCGGTCGAGAGAGGTGATCTTTTACGATTATATTGGTGTTAATGCAGTAGTTTTAAGTAGGTATTAAAAATGTATTAAATCAATCATCATTTTCACCACATCACCACAAGCAAGTATATTAGTATATTATCGAGTGTTTTGCATATAGGTATAATTATCTCATCCCCTTGCTTGTCTGACTCTTGCCAGTTCGCCACGCAAATGAACCTTCCTCATTCACTTGATTCTTGTACTACTGGACAACTGGACACTACTTTTGACAAGAAAAAGATGCGCAATTATATGCTCCTTTCTCCTCTTCATATCAAGTATATTATCGAGTGTTTTGCATATAGGTATAATTATCTCATCCCCTTTGCTTGACTCTCGCCAGTTCGCCACGCAGATGAACCTTCCTCATTCACTTGATTCTTGTACTACTGGACAACTGGACACTACTTTTGACAAGAAAAAGATGCGCAATTATATGCTCCTTTCTCCTCTTCATATCAATATCACTATAATCAATCACTGTTTTACAAGCTTCAGTTCTCATATTATTCATTCATTCATCAGCAAACCAATCTGGAAACAAGACAACTTCAGAAAAACATCATCTGATCATTTCATTTCAACTTGATAAGCTATTTTTTGCACTGATATTTTGCTGATTTTGCCCAAAAATCAATATTGGTAATCTTGTATTTTCATCGCTCTTCTCATCTCTCCTCCTTTTCTTCTTCTTCTGGGCTATACACATGCACGTTATCTAGAAAGCAATCAATTCTTTTTTATCGTTGACTAATGGGTCACGTAGGAAATCTGACTCGTTTTTTCTTTCTTGTCTGCTGCTAAACGGGCCCCTCACTAATAAATCAAAACCAACTTTTGAAGTAAACATGCCAAAATGATTTTTCTGTTGATTTCACATAATCTTGATTAAAATCAAGAGTGATATTATTATGAACTAAGCCTAATTATTTGCCGCAGTAGTAAAAATAATGAATAATATTCGATTCAGCAAGATAATCACATATAATGTTAATGTTATGCAGTGCTGCTGATAGGCATATAAAAGACACAAATGAAAGGGTATACCAATATTAATCTGTCCCTCAGAATCCACCAATTCTCAACTGTCAACCACCACCACTCCCCAAAATGTGTCTGCTTCTGCTCTGCTGCTCTACTGAATCTTGTTGGTGAAATTCCAATGAAATTTAATTTTTGCCCAGAAAATCATAATTATGGGGAATGGGAGTCTATTTTAGGTAGCTCTACTACGATGATTTACCTTTTCGTTATAATATTTTTAATATTTGTCTAGATCTTTTGGATTTCAAAATGTTATGTATTTTGTGAAATCGACAAAACAAACCATTCCGACCATCTGTGAAACTGGCTTCATCAAATAATCTGTCCCTCAGAATCCACCAATTCTCAACTGTCAACCACCACCACTCCCCAAAATGTGTCTGCTTCTGCTCTGCTGCTCTACTGAATCTTATTTTGGTGAAATTCCAATGAAATTTCAATTTACCCAGAAAATCATAATCATGGGGAATGGGAGTCTATTTTAGGTAGCTGTGCTATAATGATTTACCTTTTGGTTATAATAAATTTTTAATATTTGTCTAGATCTTTTGGATTTCAAAATGTTATGTATTTTGTGAAATCGACAAAACAAACCATTCCGACCATCTGTGAAACTGGCTTCATCAAATATATGCCCTTCCCATGTATTGCGAAAAATGGGGTGAGTGTGTTAGTTAGGTAGAGGTTACTTTTGTCCTTTTCCCTTTTAAAATAAAATGACGCACTGGTATTCACAAAGATGTGACATTGATGAAGCGAACGTGGCGATGTACAAAAATTATGACTTTGTTATTGAAAAATGCTTATACCCAGTAAATTTTGCTGATTTTCAAGGTTAGCTAAATTTATCACACGAATTTTTTAATCGAATGACACAATGAAGAGCATTCTTTTTGCTACTTGTTTTCTACTTTGTAAATCTCCTGATGGCCTAACTGACAATAAATCATAAAAATATACATTTATTTTCCATATCAAGGTACTTTTACTGCTGACCATGCTGAGACCAAGATGGCTACTGATTATAAGCTTTCCATGAACCCGGTCAAAACTCCTTATCAGATTTTATCAAATAAACTTATCTTCAAGGCCTA
>JAANSP010003474.1:0-11259 GCA_036850745.1 Homidia socia
TGAGGATGAGCCTCTAACACATACTGTGGTAAAAACAGTTGTTAGCAGACATTGAAAGTTACCGGAAGGAATGTGATGATGATAATAATAATGATAATTTCATTGTAACCTAGTTTAATGAATAACTTCACGCAAACAAATTAAATGCTTTAAAATTTACAGTTTTGTAAATGATGATTGATTACTCTTCGTCATTTTTATTTACATAGCTTTTCCTTTAAATCTAATGTTCACCTCTTGCTTTTTTGTAAACAAACGTAATGCATTTAAGCTAGACTTGTTATTGCAGCATCTCTTTTTCATCGAAAAAATGGAACAAAGGAAAAGATCTATGAATCTTCAGAGAAAGCTTGCTACACGGAGACGGCACTAGAGTAAGAGTAGAGTAAACAGCAGACGTCAACGCTTTCTTTAAATTTCTTGAGAATAGATGGCGCACTACTTGCAACGCAACGTTTTTTGGTAATCGGCTCGGCTCCCTTTTTACTTAAATTGATTTTCGCTGTGATTTCATTAATTTTCAGGGATCATGTCATCCTGAAACTGACATCCAAACGTTTGTAGAATACATATACGTACGTCTCTTTGTTGACAGGATAAATTTGAAAAGCTCAAAAGATAATCCTATCCTTAGAAAACTATATATCGTCATACTTCCAGTCATTTTATTGATATTGTGCAAAAGTCGTAAGTTCAGCGAGTTTCGTACGGTATAAGTGATGAAATCATTATAAAATTCATGTTTATACGTCAAATAGTTTGATAAGATAACGCGGTCTCTCTATAGACAGTGACGTTACGTAACTTAATCTGCTTTATCGGCTCCCTTTTTACTTAAATTGATTTTCGCTGTGATTTCATTAATTTTCAGGGATCATGTCATCCTGAAACTGACATCCAAACGTTTCTAGAATACATATACGTACGTCTCTTTGTTGACAGGATAAATGTGAAAAGCTCAAAAGATAATCCTATCCTTAGAAAACTAAAAATCGTCATACTTCCAGTCATTTTATTGATATTGTGCAAAAGTCGTACGTTCAGCGAGTTTCGTACGGTATAAGTGATGAAATCATTATAAAATTCGTGTTATACGTCAAATAGTTTGATAAGATAACGCGGTCTCTCTATAGACAGTGACGTTACGTAACTTAATCTGCTTTTGTTGTTCCTCTTTTCATGGCTGTTTATTGTGGCCGACTTGAATTATAATCTATGATGCTCATACCTAAATATTTACTTACTTCAGTCTCAATTCACCAGACATTTTCAGTGAATTTGAAAAATTTAATTATTATTATTAACCGGAACTTGTAGCGCATTACCAATGTTTTGAAGAAGTGAAAACGAATAACTAATATTACATCATTAGTGAATTATTGATAAAACGTGTTGTTATTGTTGTGTGAAAAGGTAAGTAAACTAAGTTTTTTATCAATGACTCAGAATTGGTGAGCAAATAGTTATTGCAATGACTGAAAATATTTTTTTGCCGGTTATTGCACCAATATTAGCATATGAATGTACCATATTTTTAACACCTGAGCATTGGCTACTTTGTGATTTGTGACCTTTAACGTCATGCTGCTTTAGCGTTGTGATGCTGGTGCTGCTAATAAGTTTTTACAAATAAATAATAAAGCTCCAATTACTTCCTTCCTGGAAAGCTTCCGATATTTTAAATTTCAAATGTATATAAAGGAAGAAATGAGAAAGCAAAATCATCAGTTAAGTTCTTTAACACTTTCCATCAACTTGATATATTTTCTACGGAAGCAGAAACCAAACCACATTTCATTTTTCATCAACAATATTTATTTAATAAATTTATAAAACCGTTTTTCAAAAATACTTTGATCATGAATTCCTCTATTTTGACTTTACTGTTGTTGTTTGTGAGTTCGGCGTTTGCCGTAGATGGTAAGTTTAGAAATAGTAATTTATTTTATTTTGCAAGTAAACTACCAAATTAAATGAAAAATTTGAATTCATCCAGTTTCTCTTTTTTTCCAGTTCCCTCTTTACATAGAAGCAGCATCATTATCGGTGACCATTTGTACTTTACAGATCTAACAGTTGTTTTGGTAAAAAAAATTATTTATCTACCCGTAATAAAGGATTATTCAAATATGTTTATTCAATCCTACTTAAAATATTTACAGCGATCTCGTGCTCAAGCGGCTGCATGGTGTCGGTCTCAAGGAGCTGATTTAGCTAAAGTGACAAATTACAATTTGTACAACCAGTTACGTTTCGCTCTTCCTAGCCCTTCAAGTAAATCAGCAATTAATTTTCAACCTTTATTTAGTTAAGTCCCCAAACAAAGATTCAACATATTTTTTTCATTATTTCAGCATATTGGATTGATGGAATCGACAAGGAAAATCATGAGAGATTTGGCGTAGCTAATACTTGCACACCTGACCAACTAGATTTCAGTGGAATGCCAGCAAATAAACTTACGCCTGCCTGCGAGGTCATGCCTGACTTTGGTGAAAGGAACAACCGAGGCCAATTCAAGGATTGAAGCGATGGATTGTGCAATTCCTAACCGTGTCATATGTTCCCACCGCCTGGATGGATGTATTACGACAACAACAATGGCTACGGGTGATTAAATCGGGAAATTTTTTCTATGAATCTAGAGCTTAAGATTAAAACGTTTTTTTTTGCAAAACATGTTTGAATAATACTGTAATTTCTAACATGTAAATAAAAACCTAATGCAAAGTGCTTCGTATCGGATGTCTTGTCCTCAAATAATTGTCAGATGGAGAAAAATAAAACAATTTTATTGTTTGTTGAAATATACTGTGTGCCATGCATGTCATTTCAGTTAGATTTAGTTTTGTAATAGTGTGATATGTCATTGTCTACATAAAAGTATGATCATACAAAACAACAACAATGCATCATTGCTAAACTTGCTGAATTCGCAGCAAAGTGTGACATTTGTAATTAACAAGATGGTGTTGTGCCCTGTGTATATAGTACTTTTTGGTGTAAAAGAGATGTGTAATTTTGAGCTAACTAGCAACTTTAGTTGTTGTTGCAGAATACTTTGAAGAATATTATACACAAGTTCTGAAGCAAGAATACAAAAGGGGAAAACTTATTTTTAGCTTAATAATAAGAAACAGAGTGAGAGCAATAAATAAAACATTTTGCGAAATTTGTCATTGTCATGTCGAATTACTTTTTCATACGCTCATATATCTTCACCAAAAGACTTTCATATGCTGTGTTTTTAGTGGTATTTGAATGTGTTGGAAGATGTTGATTTGAGGTTTAAATAGTAAGCAGTGATTTGTAGATTATGTAGATGCACTGAGAATGATGATGAAAATGGAAATGCTCATAACTCGGAAATCTGCCGCTATAAACGCTAGATATTTGGCAGGTAGAAAGAGCATTTCTTAAGCTACAGTTTGGTATAAAGAAACTACAAAATATTCTTTGTGCAGATAGTTAGGCAGTGATTTGAAAGTTGGNTAGCTAATTATTCCTGCTGTATAAATAAAATATCATGATATCTCTTTCTCATCCTTGGACAAAAATAGCCAATGTGCATACATGTTATCCACTCATTCACCTGACTGCATCTTAACAAGAAACTTTTGATTATGCATTTTAAACAGTGGGTTTCGTATTCAATTCGTAGCAAGATTTTCATGACTCAATACACGCTCGTTTCCCATAGGACACCTTTCTTCTGGGCGTCGTCACTTTGAATTTGCAGCTGTTACGAAACATTTTAAAAATATTTCCCACTCCCATTCTATTTATTTGCCAGTTATTTGCTTAGTTGGCAAAGAGGGAGATTGTATGCAACGTATTCAATTCCTAGCAAGATTTTCATGACTCAATACACGCTCGTTTCCCATAGGACACCTTTCTTCTGGGCGTCGTCACTTTGAATTTGCTAGCTGTTACGAAACATTTTAAAAATATTTCCCACTTCCATTTTATTTATTTGCCAGTTATTTGCTTAGTTGGCAAAGAGGGAGATTGTATGTAAACATGGGGAAATCACATTTGAAATAAAAAATCGCATCCTTGTATGTTTAACGTCTTTTTTACCAGGCATTTTCCTTTTCTTCATCTTTCCACTACAGTGCTTTTTGTTCTTCAAAGAGTCTGAGCCAGAGTAAACGTGCATGAATGCCATGATGATGATGATGATATGATGCATGCAGAGTAAACTAGAAATTTTTCTCAGAAACCTAAAGGAAAAAAATACTTTATTCCACCCACTATCCCCATTGCCCACTCCTACTACTACCCTGTCCAAGAATATACATGTCTGCTTGGGTCAATCTTTCACTTACTCATACTTTCAGTCGATTGAGAAAGAAACAAAAAGACGACTTTTTCCATTTAACAAAAGTAATGTTGAATATGTTGCAAGACCAGTGCATGCATGCGCTTATTTCCTAGTATTTCCTTATCTCATTCTCTGTATATAACATGTATACATTAAGAAATGGGATAGCATGTACCATTCCCTCCTACTTCTCTTCCTTATTTTCCTGCTCCTTTGACTGTTTTTCGTATTCTTATTCGAAAAGAAACTTTGCTTTTCCCTGTAAGATCGGCCAGAAGGACTGTGCTGGTAGATCTAGTGGAAAATATCTTATTAGATTCGCATCGCTGCGATTGCATAATGTATTTTTAAACCCAAGTCAAAGCCAAATCCAATTCAATTCAACAGAGAGAGGCACGTTGTTATGCTTAATGCTACAAGATTATACGCCGGTGTCGTTGAGAGTGTGGGTGATGGTGAAGATTGTGCGCATTCCATATCCCACATATTGCCTTTAACTCAATTTTTCTTACAGTAATAACCTGTACAACAAATATAATCCTTCTCTTTTCAAACAGTGTATATTTTTAATAGTGTCAAAATAGCGTGTTGGTTGAACATATCTTGTCTAAGGCACGTTGTTATGCTTAATGCTACAAGATTATACGCCGGTGTTGTTGAGAGTGAGGGGTGATGGTGAAGAGCGTACGCATTCCGTATCCCACAGACTGCCTTTCACTCAATTTTTCTTACAGTAATAACCTTGTATATTTTTAATAGTGTCAAAATAGCGTGTTGGTTGAAAATATCTTGTCTATTTTTATTTTTCTATTGTCCTGCAACTTTGCATGTTCAAATGCTCAGGGCGGCCATAATAAAATTTTAATACGAATCCTTTTTTTCTCATAGTTTACATAGGTAAATAAATTTAAGAAAAATGATGCTTCATCTATCTATACTCTTTTTAAACTTTCCGTCAATACTTTCCTAATAACCCATAAGTTCACGGCGAACGAACCGATAAAATGAGCACTAGACGAAAAAATACTCAACCAATAAGTTGAAAACTTTCTTTTTAGTTTGCCTGCACGCACTTTGTATTATCTCCTCCAGACCTCTGGAATAAAATCCCTTAAAATAAGTTTTAAATAAGTTTTCATCTGAAGAGTTTGTTTTTTCAGCAGGATTTGGATGGGTAGGCACATTTTTCTTCCCGTAAACCATTCGTGATTCCCTTTATGATCGATTTTATTTTTATTATTACGATTTCTGCGGAAAAACAAGATTCTGCAGCTGGGACAAGAAAATATTCTTATAAACTTTCCTTTCTTTGGCTTGCTTAAAAAAGAATTGCAAGATGATTTTCCGCCGTGCCGACGACGACTACACAACTTTAACGTTTTTTCTGACTTGAGGTTCTCTCGTTCAAAGAAATGAAATGGATGGATGGCTAAAGTCACCATCAACGGGAGAAGCCTTCCGGGACAAATATGGACAGGACAGCTGGTACTACTTTGCATATCAACAAGATGTCATGCTCTAGTTATGCTTGAATTTTGAATGTGAACTCTCTGTCTCATCTCTGTGTTGCCTTCCTTTTGTGTACCACAAACTATATATAGGGCAGCAGTAAGTAAGAATGTGCTTATTTTGATTACACATTTTTTTCCGCATTTCGAAATAATATCTATGCTGTCTGTCAGCTGAAGTATAATAATAGCATTAGAAAAAAAGTTGGTAGTGTAAGCTGGCATATAATATGTATAAATTTTTACCTTAAACACATACGCATTTCCTATAGGCGAAAACCCAGAGCACTTGACTAGTACACATAGTAAATTGACTTTGAAATTCTTGTCTTGTAGAATCAATTCCCAAGCAAATGGAATAAGAAAATACGAACTATAGCACTGAAATGGGCAAGGGGAGAAGAGAACAAAAATATAGGCGAAAACCCAGAGCACTTGACTAGTACACATTGTAAATTGACTTTGAAATTCTTGTCTTGTAGAATCAATTCCCAAGCAAATGGAATAAGAAAATACGAACTATAGCACTGAAATGGGCAAGGGGAGAAGAGAACAAAAGAGGAAAAATACCAGCAGTGATGGTAGTATAGTGGTAGCAATGGCGGTGCAGCGCTAGTTAGTAGTGCAGCTAGCAGATGAAATAAAGAAAAAATGTGTCAACTGGAGCAACCTTTCTCTTTTTTCTCAAATTCATTCACTATCACTTTCTCTTGATATTTTAGTCTTTTTTTATTTATCCATAAACTGACATGTGCATATACCTACTCTTCCATAAAACCGGAGGAGTGCCTGGGACAAAAGGAAGGAACAAGAGTAATAATATATACCGTATAAACAGACAAATTCATAAAATATTTTTCGCACGTACAACAGTCCTCCTCCTGCCAACATGTATGCAAAGAGAGTAGGGAGAATACTTAGTCAAAAGAATACAGTTGTCTGTTAACTATAATAAAAGGAGCAGCATCACAAGATAGAAATGCATACATTCGGAAAGAGAGAGAGAGCAGAGAGAAAAGCCAAAGTGTCTCGAGAATAATTGTAGTTTGTACGAAAGAAAATGCACGCGATTTTGCAAGCTTTTTTAAACACATAAAAATAGCAAATAACCCTCTCGTTTCTGATGATCACTGTGATGTTGTTATTATATACAGTAGCAAATCGCTATATATCGGGGTTATAATAATAATGATATGAATTTCGCTATCAAAGCAAACCAACTGTAAATGGTGTGACACTACAGTACCATAGCTGTCTGCGGATGACAATGGTACATGTTTATATACAAAGTAAAAGATATTGGTTTGGCACCACCACTGGTTACTGATGCTCTACTGCACTTACATTGACAGTGTGAACGTTCGGCTTGTTGAGAGAGAGAGAGGAAGAAAGAATTTGAGATAGAAAATACCATTTTATTATTTTTTGCAAAAAAAAACCAGCAAAGGGAAAGTTTATTCTGTAGTAATAGGAGGTAGTAGAAGCAGCAGCAGCAGTAGAACTGAATAAAATTCCAATTTGTCACGATAGAATATTCGATAATGGTAAATGATATGGAATTTCAGTTCGTTTACTTCTTTTTGCTACAAGACAAAAAAACTGAACCAAAAAGTGCATGTTCCAAAAGAGGCAACTTGTTTTTAGTGGAGAGACCTGGATAGATGTATAGGCATGAATTGAAGAGAAGTATGTATAAAGGCAAGCTAAAATGAGCAAAAAAATGTAAAGAGCCTACGGTGAAATTGGCAGCGTTGAAGTTGATGATGATGATTATGGCGATCACTACTATGAATACTGTATGATCAGAAGGAGAGGATGTGAGTTGGGACTACAACAAGTTCCAACTGAAAGAACACAGGGCTATCACCATCAGACCTATTTTTGCGACTTTATTATTGTTCTTGCTCCCGTTGGCCTTTTGGAGGATGTCGGGGGAGTAGTAAGCTGTAAGCATTCTTTTCTTCTTATCATTTTTCCTTTTTTTAGCTTGTTTGTAAGGAGAAATTATGTTATGCTGGTAGCTGTAATGGTGATGTTGATGTTCTCCATTTAGATGAATGGGACGATATAGAGAGGGGAAAAACAGCAGCAGAGGCGTTTTTGAAGATTTCTTTTTCTGTTAACATGATCAAAAAAAGAAGAAAATGTAATAATAAGATCAACTTCTCTCTCCTCTGCTTTTCTTTGTTTTCCTTTGCATGAAAAATGACTTTATGCAATAACTGCATTTTCTTGCAGACTACAAGCATTTGAACGGACTTGTTTTGCTCAGACAGAGCATTTGCCCAACTGTTACGTAATTTCTATTTGATTTTTTGTAAAAAAAAATGTCCTTCTTCTTCTTCTTTGGTATCACTACAACCTTCACACTGTGCTTGAGGGTTTCCACTTTGTTATTGCCAGGAGAAAAAGTATCATCAACTGAATTTCACTCTTTGCAAATATACAAAAGGTGCTTCTCTTAATGGGCATACCTTTTTGTTGTTCATTGGCATATCTATCTTTCCTCTGTAGGGTAAACACAAACAGGAAATGCTATGCAAATATAAATATAAAGTTATAGTAAAAGTATCATAGTAAAACATGATGCGTATTTGATTAAGCCGGTAAATGGAAGTGGCACGGAAGTAAACACGGAAACATTTTTTTACAAACTCAATAGCTGGAACAAGCGGAGCAAAAATCGAATATACCTAATTTGTATAGATTTCTTTAACTCAATTTTGGGAAAAAACTTCTAAATGATTATTTGATAATAGGTAGCGGTATCCTGTGTAGTAAGTAAATACATGGCCGACATGGCGAGTGAGAATGAAATTATACAAAAGTTCATGAACAGAAAAATATCGCTCAGCGTTGTAGTGTAAGTCCCTGTGGAAGGTAGGTTCTAGTTCTGGGTTATAGAGCAAAAATGAAAGAAAGGTTTTTTATGATGAGTTTTTTCAATAGATAAGAATTTTTTGAGTTTCAGTGTGTAAATGCACAAAAATCGAATATACCTAATTTGTATAGATTTCTTTAACTCAATTTTGGGAAAAAACTTCTAAATGATTATTTGATAATAGGTAGCGGTATCCTGTATAGTAAGTAAATACATGGCCGACATGGCGAGTGCGAATGAAATTATACAAAAGTTCATAAACAGAAAAATATCGCTGAGCGTTTTGTGTAAGTCCCTGTGGAAGGTAGGTTCTAGTTCTGGGTTATAGAACAAAAATGAAAGAAAGGTTTTTTATGATGAGTTTTTTCAATAGATAAGAATTTTTTGAGTTTCAGTGTGTAAATGCACAAATAAGTATTTTAGGAATTATATCAAACAAAACACTGTTTGGGAGTACGTAAACGAGTCATAGATTGTATGTTTGCTTGAATTAATCAAAATAAATCGCGCTCAGACGCCTCCCTACATGCATGTTGGAGCAAAAGTATCAAATGATCATTTTGTGAAAATTCTGTGGGTAAAGAAAAAAGAAGTTCTTCCTTCTTTCACTCATCTCCTTTGCCAGTAGCACCAGCATCCAACCGACTGTACTCACAAAACTTCTCCGCAGTGATTTATTGACAATTTCTTAAACCGCAAAACCACCATAAAAATCTCACTTTGGTTGAATGAATAGTTGCAGTTGGTTAATGGTGCAGGCAAAGTTAAGTAAATGTTTTATTGAGGAGGAGACGAAGAAAAAATCAAACTTTTTTATTGTCATTTTATCATTTCAATCAGGTTTACAGACACATGGAGAGAATAATGGATCGTACATACAACATATTCGTAAATGGAAATGGATTTTTATAAATGTAATAATAATTCATGTCAGTTTTCACAAATGTTAACTAGTACAAGGTGTGCAGTATTTGAAAGATTTTTTAGCATTTTTCAAAACGTTATTAAAAATGCTTTTTCCGTTAAAAAGAAAAAAAGGTTCATGTTTTTATTTTATTAGAGCTCGCAAAATGTCATATTAAAATCTTACATATAATCAATCATGTTTTTATTACAAAATGGGGACGCATTCGAAATTCATTTTCACAACTTACAATAAATTAATATTACTAAAATGACCTGTATATTTCATAGTGTGTGGTGGCGCTGCTCCAAAAAATTGGTGTTGGCTTTCCGATAATTTGTTTTTGCGCTTGCCTATACATAAAAACCACTACTACTGATCAAGAAATATCCAAACGAGTCCACGTTGTAGTGAAAGGTACTTGACTAGAAGCATCACAAAATGTACAAGTACTTGCTGCTGCTGCTGCTGCAGTGAGCCCGTTCTCTGGAAGAGTAAAAAGCACAATAATAATATTTCATAAAAATCTCTTTTTATTACCAAGTGTAATGACTTCCTTTTCCTTAATAATATCGCAATTTTTTAAGAAAACAGGTTGCAAAATTAAGGGGAAAAGGAGTACTCTCCAGGCTTATTGATTTGGGATAGCATCATCAGCCAACCAAATACTATTACTTGAAACTCTTCATTACAATTTTAATCACGATGGATGAATGATTAAGGAAATGTTTTACTATTAAATAACTTAAAAGGGATTTTCCAAAAACGCAGCTTGAAAAGGAAAGCAGTAAGCAGTGAGGGTACCCACTAGTAGTACCCACCGACGTACCATCGTCATGCATTTTGAAACGAAAAAAGAGCGGATAAATTTTTGGACTTTCCCTCTCTTTTCCAGTTCCACAGGGACACTCTGACTGGGAGTACAACAAGATAAGATAATCTTATTATTAGGAGTAGCAGTACCACTATTACAATGCAACGATGCTTACGCTAAGCTACTACTAATATAACTATAATACTGGTTGGTGGTTGGCAATAGTGCTGGTAGTACGTGTTATGGTGGTGGGAGGAAACACAAACTGGTTTTTTTGGCAATTCAATTGTAGATAACTCAGCAAAAGAGCTTAATAGGTCGGAGGAAGTTACAATTCATCATGTTCTTTACCACCAGGACGACCACATGACTGCAACTGAGCATCACGAGCGAATTCCAAATAATATCTAACTATCTATTCGTTTCGTTTTTTGCTTTGCTTTGCATTTAGGCGTCTTTTCCACGTCTCGGTAACTTGCTTGCAGTTATTACTATCAATACTACAGTACTCCCTCATTGGATTTCTTTGTGATAGAGATTTCTTTGATAGAGATTGCACTACTATTCCTTTCTCGTTACAACTACAAGTTGAGTGTCATATATCGTATTAAGCTTCTCGGCTTCTCCGTTCCCAGCAACTTTTTTGACTTTTCGAGTCCTTGACATGTCTGACACTGGATATGTTTGTACATGATCATAGGTATCCGAGAATGTTGGTACAATGTGTGTGCATTGAGTGCATGTACATTTGTATGTATATATATGTGAATGAAGCGGTGTGGAAGTAGTAAAAAGGAGTTTTATGGGCTGACAAAATGTAAGGACGGA
>JAANSP010003475.1:0-11256 GCA_036850745.1 Homidia socia
TCTCCACTTACACAGACGATGAGTAATGCAAGTAATGGAACGCTTTGCCTCAAGGGTCATAACTTACTACAAGAGGGCGTCATACAAAACTACAACCACATTGCCACCATCAGCATCATCGCCACTTTTTGTGTGTGCGGATGCATGATGATGATGATGCCAGGTTGAAGAGAAAGGAGAGCTTAGAGATACCTAGATATAAAACGCTCTTATATTTCTTTCAAGAGTTTTTTTGCTGTACGACAATACCATCGTCGTCGTCCTCTTGTTGAGTCAAGGACAATATGCGGTACATGATGAATTATAGACGACATGCAAACTTTTTTTCTTTCTTCTACAGCGTGCCTTTATTTATTTTCTCCAGCCTCTCCAAACTTTCCTTTTCCTTATTCATCAGGCTCAAGCCTCAAGTTATATATACAGGAAAAAGGGAAAGCGCAACGGAAATCCCACTCGATAAAAAAGGAATCTAGGTGATGATTTTTTTCTCTTCTTTCAGTAACCAGCAGATATCGCAACTACAGCTGTCATGCACAATATACCACCACAACAGAAATGGTGGTGGTGGTAGTTGTAGCAGTAGTAGCATTGTGTTTTTTTCTTGCTGTTGCTCCGCTTCTCCTGAAAATGTGGAGCATATCCTTGTCATCGCCTTTTAAAGTTTATTATAGCCAATACACAAAGACACGACTACTGGTCCATCTCAAGTATTCATGTGGCAGTTTGCCAATAATACTTTTACAAGTTGTAACCGTGCAAAAGCATCTATGTAGGAAGGGCAACCACTGCCGCCGAGCAAAAAAGACTACGTTGCAATAAGTTAATCATCGCTTTTCTTTTTTGGTTTGTGCCACCGCCACCATTTTTTGTTAAATCGCCACCTATCAAGTGGACTTATTCTGCAGCAGCAGCAACAACAGCGCCAATATCTTTCTTTGTTATCTTTATACCACAAACCACTGCCGCCGAGCAAAAAAGACTACGTTGCAATAAGTTAATCATCGCTTTTCTTTTTTGGTTTGTGCCACCGCCACCATTTTTTGTTGAATCGCCACCTATCAAGTGGACTTATTCTGCAGCAACAACAGCGTCAATATCTTTCTTTGTTATCTTTATACCACCACATCATCATGATTACTGTGTTCATCGTGACCATCACTTTTTAAGTATTTCAAACACTCAAGTTGTTGGAACTTCATGTACGCAAGTGTATGGCGTGTAAACTCTTTTTTCGTGTTTGTCGGTATATCACTAGAAGAGCAATCTATTTATTTATTGTACAGCAACAACAGCGCCAATATCTTTCTTTGTTATCTTTATACCACCACACCATCATGATTACTGTGTTCATCGTGACCATCACTTTTTAAGTATTTAAAACATTCAAGTTGTTGGAACTTCATGTACGCAAAAGTATGGCGTGTAAACTCTTTTTTCGTGTTTGTCAGTATATCACAAGAAGAGCAATCTATTTATTTATTGTGTTCACAGTTCCTCTTAAATCTTCTATTTTCCCTTGAAACTTCATGACCAAAAGACCACCTACACAACAAGATGCATATACATATACAAGATTTTTATCCGCCTTGTCCCCCGTGGTCACCACTACTTGGATAAATAAATAAATAGGCGTTTAGAGACCAATTTAGTGTGAGTGAGCGTTGCTTGTTCGTACGGATAATTATAACCCTTTGCCGAGCAGGCACTAACAGNGATGTATATACATATACAAGATTTTTATCCGCCTTGTCCCCCGTGGTCACCACTACTTGGATAAATAAATAAATAGGCGTTTAGAGACCAATTTAGTGTGAGTGAGCGTTGCTTGTTCGTACGGATAATTATAACCCTTTGCCGAGCAGGCACTAACAGACTAAATATGAGCAACAGATAGAATCTGTCGGAGAAAATTTCACTGACCTTGAGGAAAAAAGGGTACGTTCGTGTCGTGTGTTATTTATAATCACTACATGTAAGTAAGTGTGAGTGAGCGTTGCTTGTTCGTACGGATAATTATAACCCTTTGCCGAGCAGGCACTAACAGACTAAATACGAGCAACAGATAGAATCTGTCGGAGAAAATTTCACTGACCTTGAGGAAAAAAGGGTACGTTCGTGTCGTGTTATTTATAATCACTACATGTAAGTATGTATGTGCATACATGTATGGGATTTTTAAAATATAATATATTGTTTAGATACATATAATTATTTCACTGTATGGTAATAATGGGTTTTTGAGGCTTACTACACTTTGTAATTAACCATTTTATCATCAAAAGCATCAGTGCAGGAGAGCGGCAGGGAGCGCAGCGTCAACAGTGGGGCAGGCAAGAATTATGGCAGTGTCTCTCCTTATATTACTAATATTGTTTAGACACATATAATTATTGTACTGTAAGGTAATAATGGGTTTTTGAAGCTTACTACACTTTGTAATTAACCATTTTATCATCAAAAGCATCAGTGCAGGAGAGCGGCAGGGAGCGCAGCGTCAACAGTGGGCCAGGCAAGAATTATGGCAGTGTCTATCCTTATATTACTCTGTGCATGTCTACGCTCCCGCTGAAGATGGGATTATTACGGTGATATAAATGATTATTATTACTCCTGCTCAGCTCTTAACTCTTCTTTACGCTCGTAACTTTGAGCAAGCGCTTAAAATGGAAGTAAAGGGGAAGAAAACTGAAACTATAACCTGGAGCTGTATCTTTAAAGGATTAAAACTAGCTATCATCTTCCTTCCTTCTGCTGTACAACAACAGCAAGAGATAATGATAATGATAGGTAGGAGGACGTATGTGTAAGGTGTAAACTGACTGGTAATTAAGATATGCTATTAATGAGTTTTGAAAGGAATTTGCTCAAGAATTTGATTAGAGCAGAGTAGAAAATGATAAGTTTGTGCAAGCTTTTATATATTACCACAAAAAGGGACGTTAATATGCAAATTGTGGATTAAAGTGAATATTTATGCCGTTATTTATTGCTAAGCATGTGTTTCTTGAGTACTGTGGGCTTTATGTTAAAAAAAGTGTAATGCGTATAGGTACTTATTGTATTTTCACTCGTACTTTGTCTCTCCGTCCGTCTGCTGGTTTCCCGAAGAAATCTGCATTTTTTTCAAAGAATAAGCTCGGTTTTTGTAGAGAAAAAATTCTAATAAGTTTTAATATTTCACTAAACTAAACAAATTTTCCAACTTTTAACACGGTTATTTTTTGCTTTGCATCACACAAAACAACAACACTTGTTATCGCGTCAAAAAAATCACTCATTTTTGAGGAAAGCTAACGCTATTCAATGGATTAACGGTGGCTGAGACAGTTCATCATAGATATAGGTCCGTGGTCAGCCCAATTCGTCTAACATTCACAAAATCAGCAAGTTGAAACAATTGTGTGACTGGATCTTACAAATCCAGTCTTAACTGTTGCACTGAAAAATGCACAACAACCTTGCTGCGCTTCACTTCAAGATGCGAGAAAACGCATCTTGTTGTGTAAACACGTGTCGCTTAAATAACTGTGCAGAAATACGAAACGCGTTACTAATGGTCGTAGGGATAGTAGAGTTAAATGCAATTTTTTGTTTTAATGATGCAGCGATGATAGTGTCAAATCTGCTGCAAGATTATTTCATACTTTATTATCTTAAAGTTGAGGAAGTGGAAAATACGCAGCGATATATGATATGATGATGAGAAAAGTCACTTGTTACACGTGCTCTACTCCTTCCTTCTTCCACATTACAAATTTATCAAGAAATCATATTCATTCGCTTCTAATAGAACATTGCAATGTTGGGGGATTTAAATAACTGAAATACAAGCCCATGTTTAGTTGTGTAGTTTGCTTTGTAAATGTATCTATGTATTTTTTGCATTTGAGTAAATGTACTTTCTGACAAATAAAGCACTACAACAAGTTATGCAGGGATTTGCAGAAGTGACGGTAATAAAAAACATCTAACGACGGCACGACAATTATTGTTATTTTTATTATTATTTTAGCGAGGGGCTGGCTGCCACTGATGAAGATAACAGAAATGTTAGATAACGTACACAAACTCACAACTATGCAATATTTTTTTATTATGAATGAGATGTGAGATGATATATGCAACAGTTTAGTAATAGCAGGACATTTCTGCTGCAGCAATCTGTTCACAGGATTTGCAGAGATTCATCATCAACAGCATATCACCCGAGTAGTATTATCATAAACATTAACGTCAAGGATTAGCAGCAATACATGCCATAATAGTCATCATAAAAATTGTGAATGAACCAACACAGCCATCACCACCACACCACTAGTACCACCAACAAACTATGCTTCACCAAATAACAGCCAGCACCACCACCGCCACCATCAATGATTTTTTTTCATTCTTGTTGTGTGTCACCATATAGGAGGGCTTGCGCGGAAACTTTTTTTGATGATATATTTATTATGCAGAACAATAGCAATAAAATTCTGATTAGGATTGGGATAACGAGAATCACATACACTCTCAGCACAAAAATTGTTATCACAGTCTGTTCAGAGGAAAAAAATAATAATTTTTCTAGATCCGCAACCACATGCTTGAGCAGAAACAACAACAAGCGCTGCTGGTTTTCACATTATTACGGATAGAATAAAGTAAAGTTTGCAAAGCGCTTAGCAGCGCCCAACACTCAAACGAAACCACCACGCTTGCACTACTACCACCACCACCGCAGCAGCAGCGGCATTTTCTGTTACGTGAGCCGAGTGTGATGATAAAAATCGATCTGGGTCAACTTTCAATTTCTACAATGAAACCAACTCCACTAAACTATCCCATCGTCCTCATCCCTTCCATATTAAGGGAAATGTATGCGTAGTCACAATAAATAATACTCTGTCAGTGAGCTTTTGAAAAAAGATTATATGATTGTGAGGATGATGATCACTCACATTATCTCATCAAAAACATGCAGAAAGAGAGACGAATAAGTAATGAGCCTTGACTCTTCTTTACACATTTGCATTAAGTCAATGGCTATACAGCAGTAGTTCGCTAGGTTTTATGTCACTCATCAATCAACACACGCTAAAAATGCAAGTTTGTTTTCCTTTGGCACATGCCATTAATTTCCTCTGGCATCTTTGTGTATTTGTATGTTCCCTTATCAGAGATATTCATCTGCGACTATCAAAATTCTACACTCCTTTTATCACACAATTCACACTTCCCTAAGCAGATCGTATAGGCTTACATTTGCTAACGTTTGAATTTTTCAGTATGTCGCCAAATATGGAAAGGGCTCACACGGATAAAAGTTTGGATAGGTAATGTGGCATAATACGGACAACGTATCAGTCAGTAAGCAAGTGTGAATAGTTTGGGTTGTTCATGTGATTATTGTAACAATTTGTGAACAGTTTATTTTTGGCTGTCAAAAGAAATAAAACTTTTTTTTATTGTCCCACAAAAATTCTTCACTTTTTCCGCCAAATTTTTTCCGTCCCTCGAAAACAGGATTAGATGATGACTATTCTATTGTTGATGGTGACCAAAAAGAAGTTTAATGTTGGTGTCGTGGTGTAAATCGTTGACAACATTTTATATGTCTTGGTCGCGCTAACAAAGATTTCTTTTAAATAGAAACACAGCCCATCCTATAAAAGGAAGCATGCGGATGTAAAGAAGAAAAAAGAAAATCAATGCAAAACTGTATCGTGTGGTTTCTTTGGGTCCAAATCACTTCCTTTTCTTTGTGTATTTCTCTTAAAATATCTCAAAAAACAGTTTAGACACACACACAACAGCTCTATACATACAGCTATTAATCAGCTTGACTTTACAAAGAGAACTGAAATTGACTCTGAAGAAATGTTTCCCTTTTTCTCTCTGAGCTCATTGCTCAAAAAAATCTATTTTTTTCTCACAAAAAAATATCACATCATCACCCACCGCCACCTCCATCCTAAAAGTATATATATCCCACACTGCGATAAGCTATTACCATTACTTTTACGCTGCACTTTTTACATGAGAAATGAGAATACATGAAAATAAAAAAATATTGAATTTTAAGGTAGTTCACCAACCACCTCGACTCGTCGTCACTATTTTCTATGATATCACTACTACTACCAAAATACTACCTTTTTCTT
The DNA here is from genome assembly GCA_036850745.1 of Homidia socia. Classification (NCBI taxonomy): domain Eukaryota; kingdom Metazoa; phylum Arthropoda; class Collembola; order Entomobryomorpha; family Entomobryidae; genus Homidia; species Homidia socia. The sequence continues at coordinate 6,147 of JAANSP010003475.1, forward strand.
CTCTTTATAGACGGCTATTTACTTTCGCTTCATTCCAAATTCCTCACATGAACTGTATGTATGGACAATGCAAGGTATTGCAACACATGCCATTATTGCACAGGGCACTCAACAGTGGAGAATAAAAGTAGTATATGGCAGCAGCAGCAGCCTTTTTACTGCATGTGATGTGACATGCCACTTTTATTTTCACGTATGTACTTTTTTCCTTTTCTTTCATTCCAAACTCAGCAATATTTGTTGCGTAATGATTTCTTTCCAAAAAAACTTACCATTTCCTTCCAAACTTTCCCTCTTGCTTCGTAGCTCGTTCTTTTCTTTCTTTCTTATTTTTTCTGCTATGAACAAACACGAAAACTATTTCTTCTTGTTACTCAATTTCTCCAACAAGTTTATTCTTTTTGAAACTCGTAAGTAAGCTGGAAAGCAATATAATAGCAGCAGCAGCTGTTTTTGTTCTACTTGTGAACATGTTCTTTTCCCTTCATGCTCTTTTTTCTTCTTTAGTTAATATTATTTTTTGTATGTAGTGCAATGGACCAAGACACATGAAAAATATGTGCTTCTTGGACTATTACTACTACTGCTGCCACTACCTCCTCCGTATGACATTAGTAGTCGTCGTAAGTTTACTCACAGCTTACAAAAAACTACTACTGCCGTTATTGTTCATTATTACCACAACTTTTACTTACATCACAGAGCACTATACTCTGCCAACGCCAACATTTTAGACTTGGTTGGAAGTAATGGTGGTGGTGGTGGTGTTACATAAATTGGTCTTTTGCGATCTGTTCTCAATGTTCTTCGTCGTCTCGATGATGATGATGATGGCTGTAGCAAAACTGCTACAATAATTATTATTAGCAAACATATAAAATAGTAGCATTGTATATCCGAAAATTCTAGCCTCTCTATATATTTTACACCATACGCAGCAAAAGGAATCCTCCTCATCGTGCCAAGCTCCCATAATGCACGACAAACAGTAAGTCCAAGGGAGCAATAATAATGAAAATATCATAACTACCCCGTCTGACATTCTATAATAGTATGGCATACTTACTACTACTGTGACTATGTAGTTCTTTTGCTAATACTAATGAAGGTAATAATTGCAGCAGCGCCACAATACATACATTGTTGTAAATATGACAAGTCGCCGCTGCTGCTGCTGTTACCATAATTATTGTTAAAAACGTTATATTATTGTTGTTCTTACGTCTCTATAATAATAGAGTCGAAAACAACAAGTACGAACATGATTGATGTATCCTTCTGCTGAGAGAGTACACACAACAGCCTAGATTTTGTGGAGAGATACAAAAAAACGTGGTAGGCGCCAGTAGTAAAAATTGTGAACGTGCGGCTATATTTGTGGTGTTTGGTATGATTTGATGGCATCGCATCAGGAACAAGAAGTTTGCGATGGTGAGGGAAATATGCGAGTATTGTGTAGTATCTCGTGTGAGAATTAACCGGTCAGTAAGTATGTATGTATATGTTATACACACTCCAATAAGCATATGTACACCTGTATATAAATTTATAGTTTGATATAAACTTTTAATAAAAAACAAAACAAAATGCATTTCCATTTCATTTGTTAATAGGTATTCGATGATGGTGGGCGGCCGGAAGTGAAGTTGCACTGCTTGGGCTTCACCGTCGTCAACACCATAAATGTACGTGTTACTCGCTACACACTGCTTTATTGACTCCCATACACGTTTTTGTTGCTATTATTATTTTTGTGCTACAATTATGAATATGTATATGCGCATGGTATACATTATTGAATAAAAATGATAATAATGGTAATAAATTGTGATGGCACACAACATTACACGCGGAAAATTGTGGAAAATATACTTTGATAATAATCATGCCAAAGAGCTTATTATAATTTCCACGTACGCGTACCATGCCTGGGTATATTATGCAACCAGGTATTTAATAGTAATAGTGATAACTTTCCTTTTTTAAGCTTTTAAAACACATTGTTTTGCTCTGTACTATTATTGGTCGAATTGCCCACTGAATGCAGCTGCAGCTGCTGCTGACTACCCTGCCTACCTGCGTCTAATAATCAACTTTTTACATGGGTAGTAGAGTATCATTATACAACAGTTCATCGCATAACCAACCGGTTTGCTGTGTGTGTGAGTGTGAGATAATCATTTTTTGCAATAATACACATCCAATAATTTCAATACAATCGATAATTCCTCTGCTAAATTACTTGTGTTTTTGGGGAGTACACGTCGTTACATATGCCATCCCATTTAAGAATAAGCATTCAAGTATCAACACCATCATCGCATCATCATCATCATAATCAACCTCATCATTAGGCTTATAATATGTAACTCTTGCTTGTGAAATATTTGATACACGCATATGTACGGTACGGTGCATAACGATAATAATGCAGCGCCAATTTGTTATTATGATTGAATAATAAGGCATGCACCAAAAATAATAACAGGAGATCTTTTTTTGGGTGATGGGGATTTTAATGGTGGCCAACACATGGGAGTGGTTCGTTTGCTATTTATACACAATTTATATACAAATTATGATCCATATCCGTAAATACGTCTGCTTGTAAATAAATAAACATGGCAAACATGTGTATGCATACAAGCACAAGCATATCCACGTCACGTGTGTAACAATCATAATAATCTTGGCAAATTATGGCTTGTACTTTTTATGCAAGTATATGCATATCAGTAATCAATGCATACTGCACATTTTTTCTATAAATTACGTGAATACTCGTACAAAACTTTTGAGCTCGTTCATATAACAAGTCGTTGATTGATTCAAGTCATTATTATATAAACCACTTAATAAATCTTCAATAGACAAATTATTGACAATGCGCAAATCATCATGATCATCGCCACAAGCATAACTTTCCGTTTTCTTGTTTAAAATTGTCTATCTATTTTCAAACTTTCAACCTACGCACGTTATAATAAGATTTTAACCTTTTACAGAATTTTTTTTATCGTGATGATGATGATAAATAATAGGCAAGGCAAAATAAGGGTAATGATAATGATAATTGGAGAAAAGTGAAACGAGAGAAGGAGCAAAAAAGTAAATGTGAAGGATGCACATAAAATTATCATTTTAATACAGCACTTTTTTAAAGGAAGACAATCAGCAGCAGAAAATTTTGTTTGAAAATGAAAATGATTGTCTGTGGTTTTTAAATGAAAAGTTTCTTTTTTTCTGCAGCAATTTAGGTATTTGTTTTTCATACGTAAGAGTAAACCACAACAGTAAAATTGGTATAGGTATTGTTTGTGTGTAATCTTGAGTCACAATTAGACTGAAAATTTGCTGTTTAAGAAAAAATGAACATATAATCCATGCTTTCTGGTGAACACTGCTGTATTATTTTTATTAAGTGTAAAAATGCAGAAGCAGCAAGGCAATGATAAATGTGGTCAACATCCCGNCTTTCTGGTGAACACTGCTGTATTATTTTTATTAAGTGTAAAAATGCAGAAGCAGCAAGGCAATGATAAATGTGGTCAACATCCCGTAACTAATAAAAAACGGAAATTATAAACATCATGCTTTCATGTTTTTGTTGCTGCTCGTTTTTTTCTTTGCAATTTTATTTGTATTACAAAATTTTTCTTTTAATATTCCTCTTCTTCTTTCTTAATGTTCCTCTCTTCCTTTATGTTATTATTATTATCACGACTTGTTCACGCCGTATTCTATGTGTTAAGTATACTTGTTGTTGTTTGGCAAAGTATTGAGTTTCTTCAGCTTGGCGCTTTGAATGGAGGATCCTTTTTAAAACAAAAATTTCAAGTCCCAGCAGCCCCACCATTCTACATGCTGCAGCAAGAAAAGGAAAACTGCAGAAATGTGAGTGAAATATAGCGGTGCCGACGCCAACAAAGCTACTTATATAGCAAGTGTACTTTAAGAAAAATATAACGACAGACAGACACACAACTCCTCTGAAAGCTAAAAGAGAAGAGCTTGTGTATCTATTCTCTTGCTCACTTTTTTGCTTGCTATACTTTTGTCCACCATGAAGATGGTCTGAAAATTCTGGATGATACCAGACAGTGAGAAGCAGCAGCAGCACCGAAAGAGCCCACACACCACCACCACCGTAGCATTGAGCACCATAAGACAGTTTGCAATTTTCTTCTTTCTCCTTTTCTTTTTTTCTCTGCGTAATAGCGGTGCCGACGCCAACAAAGCTACTTATATAGCAAGTGTACTTTAAGAAAAATATAACGACAGACAGACACACAACTCCCCTGAAGCTGAAAGAGGCTTGTGTATCTATTCTCTTGCTGCTCACTTTAACTTTTTTTTTGCTTGCTACACTTTTGTCCACCATGAAGATGGTCTGAAAATTCTGGATGATACCAGACAGTGAGAAGCAGCAGCACCGAAAGAGCCCACACACCACCACCACCACATTGAGCACCATAAGACAGTTTGCAATTTTCTTCTTTCTCCTTTTCTTTTTTTCTCTGCGTATTATAAATCACCCGAAGCATACAGCATCAGTGTAGCGCAGCAGCAGCAAGTTTTGGTAATTTTTTCCCTGTCTCCTGCTGAATAAAATATCCAAACATGCAATAAGCAATTTGAACATGGTTATCTTGTATAGCAGTACTTTAGCCATATAAATATTCTACTGGGCTAGCATCATCGTCGAAATTGAAAATGCAAGAAGAAACAATGCCATCTTATATAATACCATTATATTATTCTTATCACTTTGTAATGATAAATTCTACATGCATTATACATTTCATATGTATCACATTCAAACGATCTTGCAAAACAGAGGAGCCAGCCGTTGCTAGTTGGAATACTTGTAGAGTTGTAGACAAACTTTTTTGCAGGAGATGTTCAATTTTTTTTTATATTCCACTACAGATCTCTCTCGTTATTTTTTTTAGAATAATGGGTGTGCGTTTTATTTTCTCTCGCCTTGTCTTTCTCATCTTTTGTATAAAATTTCAATGTTAAAACTGAAGAGAGAAAAAAGATAGAAAAGGCACATGTTTGTGATGTAGACATGCTTGCACACAAATGGTATCAAACCGTGTACCTACAT
>JAANSP010003476.1:0-11249 GCA_036850745.1 Homidia socia
TAAACTGACTGAACACTGAACATGTAAATAGATAGTCGTTGAGACACTCTGATCTGATCCTTCCAATGGCTATAAAGGATAAATTTTTATGTGTGTGGTGTGCATTGTGTACACACAGACGACAGACAAAAATACAGAAATATATGTAATTTTCTATTTTACACCGTTATAGATTGGATCGACCTAAAAAAATTATCATTATATTATGTGATTTGCAAAAAAAGAGAGGCTCATAGTTTGCAAACGAGAAAAGATGGGAAATCCTTTGAGTTTGCCTCCGATACTTACCATCATTCTTTCCCCTCTCAATGTAAACTACCTATATATTGCTGCAGTATTAGTAGTAGCAAAGCCATAACAAAAGATGAGACACTTCATGCCCACACAAACAGCATGCACCCTGAAAGTTATGTTCAATGAATAGCTCTACTTCCTTTCTCTCATAGCATACTTTTTCCTTGTGAGAATACAGCACCATAGTGCTAGTTGAAGTAGTAGTAGTTGTAGTTATTACTATTGCCTCTTTTCTCCTTTTCAGTAATACCGGCGTATACATGGCAAGCTTCATCTTCATCGCCACTTGGGATCAGGATCAGCTCTTGTTGTGAATTCAACCGTTAGTCACTCATAGACAGACAGAGACATACATATATTCTTCTATTAAACCATTACTACTGCCGCTTATAAAAGAAAAAAAATCGCTATTGTGCAACGCATATAATATTCTTGAGTTGATATATAACAAGAAAACATGGATAGCTACACGCACATCCTAAAAACTTATTTTGCATTACAGATTTCCCCAAGCAGCCTGTATAAAATAAGTGGAACAAGTAGTAGCGTAAAAGAACATATTGGATTGAAAAGAAAAAAATCGCTATTGTGCAACGCATATAATATTCTTGAGTTGATATATAACAAGAAAACATGGGTAGCTACACGCACATCCTAAACTTATTTTGCATTACAGATTTCCCCAAGCAGCCTGTATAAAATAAGTGGAACAAGTAGTAGCGTAAAAGAACATATTGGATTGATGACAATGATAGTTATGCCTGTGCCTCCTGCAACTTTACGTTTCTTCGGCCTCGTTTTATTTTCTCACAGAGAGAAAGTCATTTGATAGTAGAAGTAGTAAGTAAGTTAGTGACGTAGGTATTTCATGTTTGAAAATATTAGATGCCTCTGTGCTGTGCTCTTCTTTTTCCTCTTGCTCTACTACTCCAGAGAAGTGGTGATGGTGATGAGAGGGAATGACACTGTGAGCAGTAGAATGTAAGTAGACTTAACTTTGTACATTCAAAGAGGAATGTGGCATGTGAGCAGCGTCTGTTTGAGAGCGTCAAACTAAGCATATAAAGAATCCAGAGCATGTTTATCCAACTACGAGTAGTGAGGGGAGAAGTAAAAGATCCTTTTCTCCGATTACACATCCTCTCTTCTTCTGGTGCCAAAAGCTATTACCATATTTTTCCTTTCTTTTTCACAATCTCTTCCTGTCCTAATAGGAAAATGTGAAAATATGACATGGAGTTTACGTTTTTTCCATTGCACTGCAGATAAGTGAAAGTATATTATACATCACTGCTACTACTACTACTTGTAGTAGTACTCATGTCCGTAAAAAATAAAAATAAAAGAATTTTTGCTCCCACAACGAGAAAGAGAACGAAACACTATGTAAACCAATTGTAAGTAAGCAAGGACAAGAGAGGAAAAATTCCATCCAGTCAGATGAGAAAGCATTTCAATCCAATAAGAAAATATTGAAGCGTGACGTGTTTTACATGTGGCGTATGAAATGGCCTTCCATATGCACTTACTCACACAAACTGCATCCACTTCAAAAAGTACATGGCATGCAGTATGCGGGCCGTACTCTCAATAAAATGCAAAGGTTTCTAATAATAAGAGAGAATATTCCATATAAAAAATACCGATGAAAGTATTTGCTGAAAGATGTACACTTAAAAACTTATATTTTACTTTCAGATTTTCTCGTTTTTCGGAAAAAAAATGTTTTTATCTTTGAACAAACAGCCAAGCTATACATGCATATAACATCATGCATGATGATGATACGCTTTATATTTCTTCTAAAGAGAAATGTAAACAGCATTTGGAAATGGGCCGAGTTTCTTACATCAACAACAGAAGCTGCTTACTTGCATATCAAATGTGATTTTCATATGTATATTTGTATTCGCATACTTAATATATGCTATGTACATTATTCTCAGCAGATGCAAGTTTTTCGTCTGTGTCAAAATGTGTATATTATAGAGTCATAATGAAATTCACAATATTATTATATGGATTTCTTATGCGCAGTACAGCATCTAAGAATAGCTACACCAAACTAAGAGAGAGAGAGAAGAAAAAGTAAAGTCACTTTCTGCTTCTTGTACAACTGGTGAAAGTATACAGTTGGTTTTAGTAGCTGAATGATATGTGTTTTTGAGGAAGGAAAAGGAAAAATATCACATCTGACAGGGTTGTGACACGTCAACTTATGTCATAGCTCTACAATGTCCCAAGCTGACATCCTTCTAATATGTCTTCATCCAAACAATGTTTCAACTACTTTTCTCTGCTTTCTCTTTCATTCTATTTTGGATTTGTATTCCGCTACTGACACTACATTCCTTCTGAATATATCCTGCTTAAAAATGGATATTATTATGGCATGTTTTTGTTCAGAATAGGTATACTACAAGTCGTTTTGTAGAGAAGGAAAGTAGGTAGTTCAGATTTGCCAACACGGGTATAAATACACACGGATGAGAATAGGTATACTACAAGTCGTTTTGTAGAGAAGGAAAGTAGGTAGTTCAGATTTGCCAACACGGGTACAAATATACACGGATGATGCAAAAGGAGTGTGGCGTGGTGTGTGCTTGCATGGAAATTCGTTTCACATGCACACAAACAGAAAGCGACTGCTGCTTGCTTGAGTGATAATGATAATTTTTTCCCTTGTCATCCGTTTTATTCAATGTTTGTGTGTGGTTTGCTTGAATCGAAATTTGAATTGTCATCCGTTTTATTCAATGTTTGTGTGTGATTTGCTTGAATCGAAATTTGGAAGAAAAAAATCTGCATTGTGTGCTCTGCTTAAGCAAACTAGAATAAAAAAACTTTTTGCTTTTTTTAGACATTCAGAAACATGCTCCTTTTTCCTCGGCAAGAATAAATAAAACAAAGTTGATGGGCTTATTTATTGGTAAATAAAATGATTTTTTTTACTTTTCATTACAAAAGGATAACAGCACATAATTTGAAATTGTTGTTTAAGTTTCTATTCTTTTAGCAATTGTATATTATTATGCTTGGCTGAACTTGTTTACTCGTATTTGTAATATTATGGTAGATACTATTCAGAAAATTATGTACTTATTTATTGGTAAATAAAATGATTTTTTTACTTTTCATTACAAAAGAATAACAGCACATAATTTGAAATTGTTGTTTAAGTTTCTATTTGTGTAGCAATTGCATAATATTATGCTTGGCTGCGCTTATTTACTCGTATTTGTAATATTATGGTAGATACTATTCAGAAAATTATGTAATGATATTTGTGCATGTAAGTAGACATATTACTTCCAAGTAATAATACATAAAAGGAAACCTTTGGGTAGTGCTTAAAATCATATGGAGCCAACTAACAGCACCCACCACCAATGCAATGCAGCACGTGTGGGATTCAGCTTTCTACAATCTGTCTTTCTTTCATCCCGTTTTGACATGTCGAAATGGAGCTAGAAGAAGACCCACACTAGCAGAAAGAATGTTGAAGTTGAAATGTAAGCAGATGACTACCATCACATCAACATCCCCGCACATTACAAGAAACGGAGATTGGAGATAACCTATAAGGGACTTGAGACGCGAGCTGACTGCGAAAATACAATTCCCTTGTTACCGCTGCTACAAACGAAATGGATGCTCGAAAGAGTGAAAGTGTTCTACTGTTGTACTATTCTGCTCTGCAAATGAGTTTTTTCTGCAATAAACCCAGCAATATTTTTGCGGGAATATATTTATCATTATTATTACTATACTTACGCAACCTTATGCAACTCCAAATTTTATCCTCTTTTATACGTAATAAATTTGGACGGGAGGAATTTTTTCGTGCATATAAACAAGATATATAATATTTTACCTGTCCTTCCGTCATAAATACATAAATCTTAATAATACTTGGTAACATACATACAAAAATTCCAATTAAACCATCAAGAATCGGTGAAGCAATGCACAGTCGTCTTTATTGAGAAATTATGTTACGAAAACTACAGAAAAAACAGCCTCCGGGACATACACATGTGTCCAAGAGGTTTGTTTCTCAAAACAACTAAAATGTAGCCTTGTTCGCGTTTTCATAACACAAAATCCCTAGACTGAACTGAAAATGCCACTTGACGGTTGTAGTACAACAGCAGAGTAGTTCAATATTATTATTATGATCATGATGATGACGTTGGTTCATTCCTTTTTCTGGCGATGAAATCTCGGCTTTTCTTGGCTTAATAGTATGATGTTATCAAAATCGAGCGCAGTCAAACTGTGCCGTACTTGCTAGAACGTAAGCAAGTACTTACACATACTTACTGTCCTACAAAGGAAAAGGAAAAACCTTAATAACTCATAAATATCATGATAATCACAATAACAGCAGGAGCAACGGAAGCCTTCCCAATTTGGCACGAGAAATAGGAAAAAATGTTTTTTTTCTTCTTCTTCGAATGCTTTATCTACAATTTCACAACTGGCTGGGCTGTTATTATTTTTATTTATTTTTCTCTCTCTCTGACTCACTTCACGGTTCTCTAAAGCAGACAACACAAGCGGTACAAAATGTAAAAGTTCATGTAAAGAAAATGTGCATCAAAGGTAGCTTAGTACGCACTGACAAATAATGCTCCAATTTATCTACCTATTTGAGAAATAAACAGTAAATTCTGCAATGCACATATATACAACTTTCCTTTTATTTCCACGAAAAAAGTCCGAGTAAAGAGTAGAAAGTGAAAGTTGTTGGTTTTTTGTGAATACCGTGCATTACACTGCAAAAAAGTAACTGCATTCAGAGATATCCACCTACATACTAGCAGCTCTTTTCATCACGTCTCTTACCATAGCTTTCGCTTTTCTCTTAACGAGTAGAATAAGCAAATGGAATGCTTTCACTGTTCATATAAAAACAGTTTGTGTTCATCATGAGAATATCTATTTATATGTACATTTATATAACCATGTGTAGTTGCAAAGATAAGAAAAAAAGGAAACAGAGGAAAAAGACAAGGAAAGACGAGAGAAAAATAAGTCCACAATGAAAGAAAAGTATGTAAAAGAAAAGGAAAAAGAATGAGACATATCGAAAAAGACCAGAGACCCGTAGCCAATGCCAAGAAATGGAAAAAACTGAGTCAAAAGCAGAATAATATCCTTGTGTGGTGGTATTAAACCAACATATTGTCTGGCTTTAATGTGTGTGCAATACACATTTTGCTCCTATGATTACTATACTATATTGCATACCTATAAAATAGTTATACATTTTCTCCATTTTACATGTACAACACCTTCTATGCACTTTTTGATTCGAATTGCTGTAATAATATAGAAAATAAAGTTTATTTTTGTCAGTGTGCACATATTTTGTATGTAGCTTTGGATGTGTGGTGGTATTAAACCAACATATTGTCTGGCTTCAATGTGTGTGCAATACACATTTTGCTCCTATGATTACTATACTATATTGCATACCTATAAAATCGTTATAATGTTTCTCCATTTTACATGTACAACACCTTCTATGCACTTTTTGATTCGAATTGCTGTAATAATATAGAAAATAAAGTTTATTTTTGTCAGTGTGCACATATTTTGTGTGTAGCTTTGGAAGAAAGTGGGAAAGGAAGAGACTCAAAACTTTGAAGAAACTTCGAGCCGGAAACGAAGGACGTGGTACATCCCCCTCCAATCCTCATACAAGGTTCGTATGTACCCATACACTGAATTTTTTTCATTCCCTTTCCGTTTTTCAACTAAAAACATGGAGAATGGGCCGGTCGCCACAAGCGTACACGTACATAAAACGTCTCCCATATTCTTCCCTTTTTCTTATTTTTTTCTTTCTCTTTTTGCTTCTTGGCAGCAGCGTTTCCTGACACATTGGAAATACAAATAGTTAAAAAAAGAACGTCGCTACGGATAGTCTCCTACTGCTGCTGCTTGCTGTGCTGCTGCTATACTTTCTTCAGTACTACAATCTAAAAAAAACTACGAGTTGAACTCCTGCTGCCACTACCACCAGCATTCAAGACGCTGTTGTCTTGTGAAGATTCAAACAGCATATTGTTCACATATACATGGAAAGATGAAATGAAGAGAGAAAAAAAGTATTTCTTAATTTTTTCTTATCCTTGTTCCATTCTGTCGTTTCTTCATAAGCAAAAAAGTTACTTGCCGCTGCCGTACTTGTGTAGCGTGCAGCATGTATAACAGATAGTCTCCTACTGCTGCTGCTTGCTGTGCTGCTGCTATACTTTCTTCAGTACAATCTAAAAAAAACTACGAGTTGAACTCCTGCTGCCACTGCCACCAGCATTCAAGACGCTGTTGTCTTGTGGAGATTCAAACAGCATATTGTTCACATATACATGGAAAGATGAAATGAAGAGAGAAAAAAGTATTTCTTAATTTTTTCTTATCCTTGTTCCATTCTGTCGTTTCTTCATAAGCAAAAAAGTTACTTGCCGCTGCCGTACTTGTGTAGCGTGCAGCATGTATAACAACAAAAATGATAATAATAATAATAATGAGGGAACTTAAGTGGCAAACAAGAGAGTGTACACTGAGGCATTTTTATACCACAAGTAGNATAATAATGAGGGAACTTAAGTGGCAAACAAGAGAGTGTACACGGAGGCATTTTTATACCACAAGTAGCAATTTCATTTTTTTGTGTACAAGACTAGCAGACCAATGTAATGATAAACAAAAAGTATTTCTCGCAGAAACTCACACACACACACTTTTTACCAACACAATATTGAAGATCAGTAAACGCAATGAGAAGGAGAGCACAACATATATTGTCTAAAGTAAAGAATGGTATATTTCTATTATATTATTTGGTATTATGACTTTGGTAAGCATTTAAGGCTCTTTCACTAAATGAAGCAGCAGCTAGGAGGAGCAGAAGGGAGTCTCTCTAGGAAAAAAGAGAGAAAAAGTAAAAGCAGTAAGTGCTTATGTATAACTCAAAGTGTCTAAAACAACAATAAAGAATCTTAAGAATACTTTAGTCCCTCTTACACAAAAGCATGTGGAGGAAGAGGCTTTACACGAGACAAAAGTTGGAGAACTTGAAGCAAAGTAAATGCTCATGTATGTATTTTGTATCACATGTACATACACACATTGGTAAGAAGAAGAAGATAATATCATTGCACAGCAACACACAAACTGTCCAGTCAGTTTGAGCAACCCTCTCCGATACAGATAGATAGAGGGAAAGAGAGAGAGAGAGAAAAGCGTAGTGGTTCATTCGATGAAGTTGGTTATCTATGAGGATGTTGATATTATTGGCCTGGGCACACTTCTTGGCACAAGTTTCACTTTCTGCCAAGATTGCAACTCAAGAGTGAAATTCTTGGTTTTTGAACAAAAGAAAAAAAGTGGGAGGAAAGTGGTCTGAGAGGAACAGTACAATATTGTGTAGTCTGCACGCTCCATTCTTTGTACTCACTCTCTATGAATGCCTATCTGTTCCAGAGGAAAATCATCTTTTTGAAAAGTAGAAACAGTGCGAGAAAATACACACGTTTTAGGTATAGCCTCTCTTTCTTCTTATTCATTTCTCACACCACACCAATATTTACCAGTTTGTACCAGTAATAAACGTATTTTCATCATTGTGTGGAATGCACTAGAAAAAGCATGTATGTACTCTCTGAATGCTTTTTGTGGCAATAATAATAATAATGTACAACACAGAGGGTATTTGTTCGCGTGTGAACAAGTGAAATGGTATGCTGGGAAAGTTACGGTGTGTCCGCCATACAAAAACTGTGAATTTGCCGACGACTTCCTTCCACAAGTAGCAAAAGTCGTATATTAACAATAAAGTAGTAGTGAAAGTACACCATCATCGTCTACACAACAATAATAATGCATATACATACACTTTTGAACTAAAAGCAAACTCAGCCAACTCGTCGGAGAAAGCAAGCAAGCAAGGTTCCAGTAGATTGGTCCCTTTTCATCCGCCTCCAAAAATAATGAAAATACAATCCGACGAACAAAAGGGGATTTTACGTATTTTATGTATGTATTTCACTTAATATGAGTTTATGAATATCATCATAAGCCTGCTGATAAGCATGCCCTTAGAATGGCCACATGAATAGGGGGATGATGATGGTGATGGTGGAAACAGTGGTACATTCACTCGCTACAAAACTCACAAGAACAAAAGGCAAAGAGAAAGATCGGGTGAAAGATATGAATACATACGCTTATATAGGAAATTTTCCTATATATATTTCTTTTCCTTTGGAAAATTCTCACAAAAAATGAATAGAAAGGTTACTTTCAGACGGTTCTACCAAAAATTATATCTTATATTCTCTCCTCCTCTCTATTTATAAAGCGTACTATTCCAAACAGAAAAATACGCTTATGGAATTTACTCTTTGCCTAAAAAGGAGATTTTCTAGCTGCTCGCTATATTGAACATACATGTTTCAGAACGAAAAAAGATGGGCATGAGAAACAAAAAATAGCATTTTATTTTTCAACGTAGATTCAAAACACCAGGAAAAATATATAGTTCACATACATATTTATATATCTCCACATATTATATGACAATGTTGTCTTTTTTAATACAGACATAACAACGGGAGAAGGAAGAATAAAAAAGGAAGAGAAAAAACAACGGAAGGACTTAGGTAGCACAGCAAGGAAACCCTTTATATGTCTCATACAATGTCGCAGTAATGCAATATGTGATGATGTACGGATTTAACGTTAGTAGATTCGAAACATCAAGAAAAATATATAGTATACGTACACATTTATGTATACCTCTACATATATGACAATGTTGTCTTTTTTAATACAGACATAACAACGGGAGGAGGAAGAATAAAAAAGGAAGAGAAAAAACAACGGAAGGACTTAGTTAGCACAGCAAGGAAACCCTTTATATGTCTCATACAATGTCGCAGTAATGCAATATGTGATGATGTACGGATTTAACGTTGTTTTTATTGTGCTCTTGTGCTACTCACATATACCATACCACAAGGAAGCGAGTGGAGCGAAAAGTTCTTCTATCGCTTTTAACAACAACAGCACAAGTAGCAACTCTATTTCCAGTATTCCGCTAGAAATAATAACATTGCAAATAATAATAGCAGCAGCAGCAGCACAACTCAATGTTTTGCCATACATCGGCTCATCTCATATAAATATTATTCTTTTTTATTATGTTTACTTATATGTATCCAAAAAGGACACTACACTGGCAGTCGGGACATGATAACGTGGCTTTGTACACATAAAAATACACATGCTGCCTGCCTCCATGGCTCTCGGCTCACTTGAAATAAATAAGCACATATGCAATTCGCTACTATGAATTGAGTTATTGTTCTTTGTTGGACAATGGAAAATTTATGGGAGAAGATAAATTTTTTTGCAATCTCTAACAAAAAAACGAAAAGAGTTGTATATTTATTCTGCCATGCCAGTGTATTGTAGCAGCGAGTGGATATGAGGATGAGAGAGTAATTTCCGAAAAGAGGAAATATAAAGAAAAGTCTATGGTGTGGGACACTTGGGTTGTATAATCTGTTTTGTCTCGTTTCGTTTTTGATGAATAGGGGGAACAAGAAATGGTGACCTGGAGCAGAAGGATCATGAATTTTGTGGAATTACGGTATATCAGCAGCGACAATATAAGATGCTATAAATACATTAGATAATGAAAGTTACAAGTTACGATAAATGTATTTTCTCATAATAGCATTAATGATATCATATACATCGCCCTGCTAAAAATTATGGTCTATCTAGCCTTCCTCCTCTCAAGTTATCATCAAGTATTCTTACATGATTATGCGCTTAAAAAGTTTACTTATGATATGGATGGCCGCTATAACAAAAAAAATTGCTTTTGTATAGCAGTAAACGTAAAGTAACCTACTGTACAGCACTAGTTCTACTTTTCTCTCTGATGAGTTATCATCTTTCGCCAGTAGCTTTTAATGATACATCCAAAATGCAAAGGGTCCTCATCATCGCAGATAANCATCCAAAATGCAAAGGGTCCTCATCATCGCAGATAATGTAATGTAACCTACGATTTCTCCAAAAGAAATACTCAACTAACCGTACAAAAATTCTACGCAAGACATTGAAACTACTACTAGTACTACTTTCCACTCTGCTCAAGTACCAAAGAGGTATAATAAAGTATGCGGTGGTAATAGTAATAATTTTTCATCCTCCTCTTCATACTTTCTTCTGTTTCATGCATGAATTTTAATCATAATGATCATTAATGAAAAAGTTTGCCGTTTTCTTCGAGAAAACACACTTTTGGAACAGTTATTGCTACAAGGCATGGAAATTTCCGAGAAGAAGAAAGGGCACTTGGAGAAAATATTGTAGGAAAAATAATTACATTGTTAATTATAACATTTCTCAACAGTTTCTGCTTATATACTTACTGATAATAACAGTAGAGGTGCTTCTATTATGTAGGGTGGTGAGAGACAAACTACAAATAACACTCATTTCTGTTCAAACTTGCTCACTGTAAAAAATTACAAGTTTATAATCACATTCCATTGTTTAACAAATTGGGTAAGACATATTTTACCAAGTTGATTCTTTCGATTTCCAATTAGTTACGGCTAATTCCGAGTAAAAAGAATAAAAAATGGTGTACTCTAAAGTAAAAAGTTGTTTACAAGAATTATAAATTGTCCTTCCTTACAGACATTTTATTTGCCAAAGTTTGCCTTAATTAAGTATATTCTTATTGTACTATCTATATGTGGCATTGTTCAAGTACCTATTCACCCGTTTTTTTCAAAATATTCTTCCAATTCAAATGAGAAAGTTTCAGAATAAGAATAAAAAAATGTTGTTGAAAAGTTGTTCTAATCTGTAAATTTTTTAGCCCAGATAACGTCAACAAAAGGTAAAATGGTTCAGTGGAACAC
>JAANSP010003477.1:0-11248 GCA_036850745.1 Homidia socia
CGGGAGGAGACGTAGTGTACAATCAGGTTTCGAGTACAATCAAAACTTAATAGAGTGCTGTGATGGCTTTGGCCATGACATTCTGAAAATGGCTGATTATACAATTTTAAATGTGCAAGTATCTCCGCTCACAACAATGCTATCGTATGGAGGGTTTTCAGAAATGATGACAAGAGTGATCAAACAAAATCGAGTGTATGTACGTAACTACAACTCCCACTGCACGCTGTATGTTCGCCTAAACATAACCAACTGGAATGATACTATCAGCGCAGATAAAACAACCTATGATCGATATAAAGCTCTCATTGCAAAATATTTTTTTGCATGGAAAAACAGCGACACTGATTACGACACTTATGTCATTCTTCCTCGTTTCCCTGCAGCAGCCATTTCTGATAACAACCAGTTTTTAAAAGAGAATGTGGCACGTTCTTTATCCCTCGTGTACAAAAAGTGGTCCATAAAACAAAACAACGACTCCCAAAATCTCGAACTGATTGCTTGCGAAATCCAGGAAGAAATTAAACAACTTTTGAGAATTTACAGTAACGTTGTATTCTACAATCCTCCACTAGCAGTTTTAAATCTAATGTCGTCAACCAGTCAAATTGGCGAAACGGCACTGGAAAATTTATCTGAAGTAACAATGAATACGTCAAACATACTCCTGGACCGTTGGAATAATTCGAGGGATGAAAATATGCGGGTACAGGTGTCTACGATAAAATATGATGACGTCATTGGTCTGCTCAGCTCGTATGACCAGTTTCTAGCGAACATGTCACCACAACTGTTTAACATCAACAGTATTTATGTCGACTCATATATGATGTCCCACCTAACATCTGAACAGCTACTAGAAGTCAGCAGGTTACAAAACACACGACTTGATTGCTATATGCTTTCAGTGGATACGGATCTTCTAATTCAAAACGTTTCAGCATTGGTGGAGTATACAGTCAACAAATGTTTACCGTTGTTGAATGCATCGCAAGAAATCGTATGGGGTTGTGATTTAGAAATTGAGAATACTGAGGAGTTACTTGAGTTTTTGAAAAACTTTCAGAAAGCAAAACAGATGCTGAAAAATCGATATCCGAACAAACATCTAATCCTAAACATTTTACAAGTAGCTTATTTCAAAAAGGGGGATTCCGTCTATTGCAACCCACATGCAAAAGGAATTAGGGAACATTATGAAACTATTATATCTTTTGCTAATATTCACCAATGGACACGAATGATAATACCTTCAACAAACAGCGGCATTGAAACTTACACAAGTAAAAAGTTTGGAGGATTTCGCTTGTTTTGGCGCACCAATGCAGAGAAATCAATAGCCGGTGACTTGCCAATGACGTTTCCCTGCATTCAGTGGACCCAAACGGCAAACCAAAGTGGAATTAGTTTTCAAAAAACTAATTTGTTGGGATCCACATTTCATGTAAAACTGAGACAGGGCTCTCCACTAATGGCGCAGGAGCTTGAAAAGGCTTTGCGTTTTGTTTTAGGACGATTTCTTTTCGTCGAATTAATTGCAGATGACGTAGATGAGTTTTTCGTCTCAAATAATGCATTATCCCAAAACTTTTTGCATGATATGAAGGCCACCCGTCATCATGCGTCCCAAAATATCGTGCCATTGCTATACATCGAGATTCCGCTCACTCTTGTGCACCACCTCCCGAAAAATGCTTCAAATTCTAGTTTAGTGGCCGTTCATGTAGCTGGTTGGGAGAAGGACACATTCCAAAATATAAACCAAAAAATTCATTTCAGTCAACTGAGCAAGGCGTTTCATACAGTCGGGATAACAGTTCAAAAGTGCAGTAATGAGATCACGCAAGGGTTTGCCAGATTGATCAGTGTGCCATTTATCAAGACTGTCAAGTACATTGTGTGCAACCTAGATCCTGTTCTGCCAAATAACTTGAGCCAAAAGCAAATGCGTGAGCATTTGGAATTGTTATTTTACATGAAAACATACATGGAAACGTTTTTACCACCACTAATTGGCATGACCAATGCAATTGAGGTAATGTTCAGAATCAATGTGATTTCTTCAGAAAGAAAGTGTCCTCTGAAAAGCAGCACAGAGCAGGGCAGGTTTCTACGATTTCTTAATGACATGCTTCAACACAGCGATTTCTACAAAATCAGGTATTTCGTCGTTCGTGCTTTTGAAACTGAAGATTTTGCCGATCGTTGCCCTTACACCTGGTGGCACCTGAGAAACTACACAGACCTAACTGATGATTCTGTTTATGTAGACACGGAAAATGGTAAGTTGCTATGAAATTTTACAGAAAAATAACATGCCAGTATTGCAAGAATTATGTACCAAATACACCATAATTATATGCGTTAGCTTATTAAAACACGAAAATGGAGGGCGGATGGGGAGATATAGCATATCTGTATTCCCCAATATTGTAACTCCAAAATACTCTATTGAATTCGGCCGGACCTCGGGGATTGAATTTGAGAACCATAACGTTTAAATTCAATATAACTTTAATTTCGAAGAACATATGCACGCAGCAAATCTTATACAATTCGATTTTATCCAGAGGACGGATTTTAAAAATTTAAAACCGTTTTAGAGAAATGCCCTTTTTGTTTAAAAATCTCCAATAAAACTACTGAACGAAATCGAAACTTCTTCATCTTCACTTAATAAAACGAATACAAAATATTACCCGAGCAATCGAATGTACGGAAGCAGCGAAAGTAGTAGATAAATACATCGTTGAATATACGAAGAAAACATTTATAGCTTAAAGAAAACGTTTTTAGGCTGAAAAAGTTTATAGCCATAAAACATTTATAGCCTAAAAACGTTTATAGCTTAGGTAATGAAAATATTTATAGCCTAGAGGAAAGGTTTATAACCTAAAGAAAACGTTTGAAGCTTTCATAAAGCGTTTATAGTAAATCAAAAACGCCTGATGTATATATTAAAAGTTTATTGTAAAATGTTAAAATTTGAAAATCGTCGTAATGGCTAAACGGCAACGAATTATTTCAAAATTTTGCCACCAAAAGAATCAGTGTCAGCTAAGCTGTCCAATGATATGCTACCTGCAACGAATATATAAATAATAACGTTGTAACGGTTTTTTACGGTTGCCGTTGTCCAATCGATGTCCATTTTTTGCCGGGGCTGTCCCAGAGAATGCCCTATCTATTGCTGAAAACGGAATTGAAATAACTCTTATCGTTTTCGAGATATCGTGTTGACAGACGGACGTACAGACAGACAGACATAGACATTCACATTAAACAGCAAAATAGCTTTCGCTGCTTAAAAAGTTAAAAATCTTAACTAATAATCTAAAGCACATCTCTGAATGCTTACATTTTGATATAGAGTATTTTGGACGTCCTACAAAAATTGGGATACCATTTCCATCGTCAGAAGGTGACAAAATTGATAGCAATACAGGGATGACTTGGATCATATGGGTCTTTACAGCACTCACTCTAGTTATCGTTATATCAGCAACCGTAATAATTTTGATAATATGGAGTCGCTTCAAGAAAAGGTTATTATCTCGGGAAGAGGTGAAGCATTTTTACAACGGAATAACGGCAGTGGGCAATGAGATGGAAATGGAAAACGCAGACTTGGTTGCCTCAACGTACATGAAGTTCCCAAAGAAATTCGAGATCCCATTCAAAGATATTGAGATAGGCGCACTGATCGGCAGTGGCCAGTTTGGACTGGTGCACAGAGGAGTGCTCCTTTCTCAATCCCTTGAAATTGCTATCAAGGTCCCAAAATCGGATTGCGGTAGGGAACAGTTTATAAGCACACTCTCAGAACTGAAAATTCTTGGCTACATTGGCATTCATGAAAACGTCGTCTCATTTCTGGGCGCTTGTACAAAGGAGATTGGTATGGAAAAGCTGTACATCCTGATAGAATTTTGCGGACATGGGTCTCTTTTGAGATTTCTTAGAAATTTGCAAACCCAGCGGAACAATGCTTCAGAAGAGTGCCCGGAAGTTGATGTAGACCAACTGTCTGGATTCTCCCACCAAATAGCGAGTGGAATGGAGTACGTAGCCGAGAAGCGGATCATCCACGGAGATCTTGCCACCCGCAACATATTGTTGACATCAGACAACACCTGCAAGGTGGCTGACTTTGGCTTGTCCCGACGATTGTACGAGCTTAACGAGTATAAGAAAACAAGCAAAGAGCCACTTCCTTGGAGATGGATGGCGCCAGAGAGTTTGAACAATATGGAGTTTACAACCAAATCAGACGTTTGGAGTTACGGAGTGACACTCTGGGAAATATTTACTTTAGGTAACTTCCAACTTTGCTTGTTTTTTCTCCAAAGTGAGAAAAACTTTAAGCAAACTTGTATTTATATTTTGGAATGCAGGAAAGGTGCCGTATCCTGGAAAGACGTGGTCGGAAAACTTTATAGGCGAGCTTGAGAATGGGATGCACATGGCGAAGGCTCAGCACGCCTCAGAAGAAGTGTATATTTCTTGCGGCTTTTTATGAGTTACTTAAAAATACATACGACGAAAATGCATTTTATGTTTACTTAATTTTTTATTAGGCACATCAAAACATTGGACTGCTGGAAGAAAAACCCGGAAGAAAGACCTACATTTACAGAGTTGAAACAGTTTTTTGCTGAACAAAGAAACATTGAGTACCTTCCATTTTGAATCTGAACCAGCCTAATTTGAAGTATATAATTTCCTCTAGACGAATATGCCTTATATTACCGTATTCCACTTTTTAGCCTTAAATATACTTAAGATGAAGTATATTCATTTAGAAATTTAGACCACCCGCATGGTGAAATACAAGTTAACTTAGATATGGTTGTGTAGTTGTGTAATATGTTGCGGGAATGATGAATCACATTAGTTTGATTTCAAATATGAGAAATGTAGCAAACCAATGCTTCTCGGAACTAATCAAAGTTTTATTTCGAGTTCCTGCTAATGTATGTTCCTACTGCAAACCAATTAATAACGTAGCCTCCTTACAATTAAATTACTTATTAATGGGATGCGCTTAGATACATATATCAAGTTGCCATGGCTTAAACACATTTTGTAAAATTACTTATTCAACTTTTCACAACTCAAGGTATAAAAATTAATGCAATATTGTAGTTCCATAGATATGCTTGTAGGCTATAACACTTAAGAGTAGCTCTCCATTGTTTTCGCTGACTTATACTGCACAGATGCAAAAAATGAAAACTTTAAAAAATATATAGGATTTTTTGCAATGTTTATTTACAAATCCTTTTTTACTCTAAATACTGTACTATGTTTTACAGTTACATAATATGTATATACTAAGAGATAGACTCAACTTTAGGAATATGATAGAGAATGCTTATAGCGAATAGATGATCAAGTCATTACGTATGCATTAAGGCTTACAAATTTATTTGACCAAAAGTTAGAAGCGATAATACCTTCTTCAAAAAACTACCGTGATAAAATGAGCGAAGCACAAAATTGTATATTTTCCTTTAAATTTCTGATTTGTAAACGCTCCCACGCAGGTAATTTTTTAATCTCAAGTTCGAAAATGAAAACATACAACAAGGAAAGAGCTGTAAGAAAGGGAGTACGGTCCAAAAAATTCTAATAATCGAGCCGTGTCTTTGGCGGCCCGTTAAATAAAACATGGCATAGTTGTTAAAAATCATTGTTCTAGATGTTTTGGTCACATATTGCAATGTATGCTTTCTAAGTTTCTCCGTCGTTTCGCCGTTTAAAAACTCAGTAAGAGTAGAGCCCTTATACGAAATATCAGTGACGAAATCCTGCGTGCACTTCTAAAAAACGAGCAATAAAACTTTTGCGACCAAGTTTTGCAGGCGTTAGCTTAAACTCGATGATATTAGTCGCGTTCTACTCATTCTTACGTTGATATTTTGGTCTCCACTTAAAGAGAATGAATCCATGCTCCGCCACGTGTCTTAATTTTTACCATAAAAATGATCTCATCCTAGAAATAAACTTTGACATTTTTGACGTGCATGTATCTTTTTACCAATTTTTTGAAATGCAAAATTCATGTTTGTATTTTGATTGGACTTGATACTCGCAGATGAAAGATCTGAAGTGTAATTCAGATGTCATCGGATAGAGCATTAAATTATCTATCTGTTAATATACAGAACGCGTTTTAGGAACGACATCCTGCCGTGATATTCACGTTAGAAATCATCTCACTCTTTTGTAAATGGCCCACGTATGATGAAAGTTTGTCATCAAGAATAAATAGGTATTAGTATAAAAAAATAATCTACCTGTGGATTAATTATAAATCTTAAATTCCAAAAGAGTTCGTTTTTACAAAACATTTACTTAACATTTACTGAGTGATGTGGTAACAGAAATCGAGTCAAAACCTTTTGTTTTGTTCATTAAAAACAAAATGCTTGTTTCTTTTGGTTTGTTAAATCTCGGCAGAAAGAATGGAGTGTTTTTTTCATTTTTATTCATAATCTTTGATGCAATTTGGACATTACTCATAAATGAAAAATACCATCCGTGCAGTGTACCGTAGAAAAATACCCAAGACGTCTTCTGACAACTCTCTTCTACTTTCCTTTTCAATTAAGTTTCTTATCAATATATCCAGCTACGAGGTACACTAAGCAAAAAATCGTTCTTACTGAAAATAACCTTACAAATTATGTACAAAAAATGTGTAGGAATATGTAATTTAAAGTTTTACGATCTAAAAATTGTATTCTAAATAAAACGGTTCTTTCTAGTTGAATCTGTTACTTTTTGTTTCGATTGATTGAAACAAAATTTTTGCTTATTCTGTTAAAGAACCGCAAAAAGTCGGTAGCTCAAGACATCTTTGCAAGGTTTTGTGTCAAGCGTATTGACATTTTGATGATTAAGAACAAAATTTGGCATGTCAGCCTTTTTTAAACCAAAATGAACTTTAATTTTTGTTGTTTTGGTAATTATCAATGATTTTGGAGCAACACTCTAAGATTTAGTGAATTTTGCAAGAATATTACAAGAACCATCAAAAAATGATATTAATGCTAGTTATAATAATGCAACACTGCTCAACAATGCAAAAGAATTTTAATACAAAAATTATTTAAATGCTGTCAAAGTTGCCTCATGATTATAAATACTTATTAAATCCATTTAAATTTTTTGTAGCAATAACTTTGAAATAGTTACAACTTCAATTGTAACATAAAGAATGCCCAAATAATTTGAACATTTAAATCAATTTGTAAATAAAAGACATTGGTCAAGTTTTTTCTACAAGAAATGTCTTTTATTCCCAAATTGATTTAAATGTTCAAATTATTTGGGCATTCTTTATGTTACAATTGAAGTTTTTGGCGGAAAGCGGAAAGCAAAGACGACGGTGATTTTCCCTTTTTGTAAACAATAAATAGTTATTCTTGTTCATTTTCATCATATTGTTTATTTAAACATTACATACTGTTTTATCAACATTTTTGAATTTTTAACGAATAAAAATGTATCAATTAAATTTGTGCTGAAAAATATTAAGACAAACATATATAAAAGAACCACAATGTTTAAAACCAATAAGTAATTTTTGTCCAGTTCCTGCATGGATAAAACTTGTTTTCCTCTTACGGTGGCATCAACTTTCAAGTTATACCAGCAACGTCAACGTTTCATCCAACCAGCGCCACAAAAATTAGGAAAACTGCTGGATAATTTGGAGGAAATGGAGAGGATTATGCAGATGTTGGAAAAAACGGATAAAGTGAGCTTTCCTGTTACTTTTCAAAAGTTTTCCTTAAATGTGAATAATTCTTGGAATTACGAAGAATGCGGTTTACATAATGAACTAGACAAATAAAGGGAATCTTAAGTGCATATGCTATACATGCAAGAACTGAATTTTGTTATGGGTAAATAAATGATTCCGTGTTATAACGGCTAAAAACAGCATTGGCTAAATGTAGCTGATTTAATGCTTAATTTCAATGGCTAATTTTTGAAAAAAATGCTACATGTATCAATTAAATAATTTTAACCATACAAAATATGAGTGCATTTTCCACACGTTATTCTCTTAAATTATCCATACGTAAGTATATGTATGCAGGTAACATTGAAGTCAGCAACCTTTTAAAAACCATTCTCGAAATTTTTTATAATATACTTTCAAATTTTACTTGTAATCATTATTTGAAAACTAGTAAATTTGTAAGAACAGTGTAATAAGATCATTTGGACATTTTTGGAATATGCTTGGAATATAACTTTAATGTCTTCTTGTGATATCTTCTATTTTTATTTCATTGCATTTACTAATAGACCATACGTCTGTTCAAATGCATTTGCTCACTTGCTGTTTTGCCAATATGCATATAGTCCCTGTTTTTAGATTGACATTCTTTAAATTTTCATGTAGCCAATGTTCAGTAAACCAACAGCAGTGTATACCAGGCAAAAATATTGTAATAAAAAAGTTGTAATAAATGCGTCAAAATGGAAAATCCTATACCAGCTCCCTGGTGGGTGCACCACAACAGAAGTATGACATAATTTGGAGGACAAGATACAATAGACAGTAACCATCACTTACATTTGCTGAAACTGAAAGGATAAACTTTCAGGAAAAAAATTGTATTTAATGAATTAAAACTTTTAGCCTCATAGTAATGCCACATGCAGAAAT
Organism: Homidia socia; assembly: GCA_036850745.1. Classification (NCBI taxonomy): domain Eukaryota; kingdom Metazoa; phylum Arthropoda; class Collembola; order Entomobryomorpha; family Entomobryidae; genus Homidia; species Homidia socia. The sequence goes on from JAANSP010003477.1 coordinate 8,690, forward strand.
TTTTCCTGTTTTGCATCTGCTAAATTAGCACAAGTAGTATTAACAAGGAAATTTTTTCAGTAGGCTGTTAACATTCAACGAGCTTCCTGGAGCAAAAATTGAAACGTGAGGTAAAAAAATTGATTTTTTTGGTGTATTCAACTATATTTGCCCCGGTAATTAAAACTAATTTTACTGGGAACTAAACCATTTCAGACTTTGAGGGATAGCTGGTTTTCAAAAGTTAAATAATTAAATAAAAGGAGTGAAGGTTTTACGAAACGACTTTTTATTTAGGACAGACCACGTCCAAAGGTGGACCACTTTCAGTTCTGGCCTTTTTTGCATCTTTTGACAGCAAAAACTAAAAGTTCTACAAATTAAGAATGGCTATGGTCAAATACTTAGTCCTTTTAAAATAGAAATAGGTGTTATCATTTTTGAGATATCGTGTTGACGGACAGACATAGGGCAGCTCAATAGCTTTCGCTGTTTAATACGTTGTGGCTTGGTATGCACGACGACTTTTATATCTCATTTTTTATTTTTTTCATTAAAAGCTTGCTTTATAATATTGCTGCTGAGAAACTGAGTGAGTAAACCGCACCACCTTTCAAAAGAGGAAAGCTACACTGACTATTCCCATTGCTTCTGGACTGGATTCGTAGTAATGCCAAAATGGCATTAATTAGGAGGCCTGACATGTTTCGTTTGACCTCATTGCTAGTGGCACTGGCAATTTACAACCAAATGGTATGCTTTTTTAATCTAAACGTTTTCATTCTTGAGAATTTAAAAAGTATGCGCTATTTAAGTTGGATTGAGTACTATAATGGCTGTATAAATTAATGAAATTGCAATTAGTTCGTGGATGTCTCTAGCAACTCGGAGGAAATTAAAGGTGAGGATTGGAGAAACAGTAGATTTATGCATGACTTGTCTGAGATCCATGTTAAGGAAATCAATGGTAGCGCAACTCTGTCTGATTTGTACTCAGACGGGAATGCTGCTGCCACTTTCTACTATGCAGTTAATGGTAATTTAAATGTTTAAATAACAATTTAAATTTAAAAGTGCAAGTTTTAGGATTTTTTGCGGAAGTATTTAGCGATCACTTACAAGAATGAAATCGGCTGGCAAAACTCTTTAATTGCCCGTTAGGCCTCTTTTTCTTAACGGCCAATTCACGCATACTTAATTGACCGTTAAAATAAAGGGAACGGAAGTTAAAGTGAAATGAACAGCTTCATTGCATATCATTTAAGGTTTAGGGAAATGTGTCTGTTTTTATTGGCAGTGGAAGAAGCGCAAACATTTTGAAAATTTTTTACTTGAAATTACCCAATTTAAATACCGATAAGTTTGCAGAGTTACAATTAAGGTCCTTTATTTAACAGCAATTTCAAAGTATATCTATAATACTGATTTCCCTGAAGAAACTGCAAATTATAATCAGAGTATATACAGAAAACTACTTTAAGATAAGCACAAAGTAATAGCTTCAAAGTTTAGGAATTCTACTATGTTAGTTCATTTCGAACATGTTATTTTCAAAACTTAACGGATGGCACCTAAACATCAGTCAATTCTCACTGTAGTCTTGAGATGTATAAGAATTCATTTTCTAATTAAAGAAGAAAGGAAAAATAAAAGTACTAGTTGATTTGGGCTGAGTTAATTTTACGTTACATTACGCTTACATTTTTTACAAGGTAAATAGTGGTAAGGGTCCCCCTTCTCACTTTTTACCCTCAAAGCAATGCCAACCGAAATTTTCTAGAGCTGTTATGATTATATTTTAAAAATTTGGTTTCCAGTACTGAGTTGTTATGTTTCACAATTAACTGTGTGATTTGCATCTCACTTTACCTTCCATTTCCTTGATTTTAACGGCCAATTAAGTAGGCATGAATTGGCCGTTACGAAAATGAGATTTAAAGGCTAATTAAGGAGTTTTAACGGCCGATTCCATTCTCACAACTAGCAAGAAAGGTTTTCCCATTTTTTTGTTGCATCTTGCTTAGAAAACGTGTCCAGCAATATTCAGAGTAATACTGGGCTTGAAACTGAAAGAGATGCTGCCTCACATGGGATCTCATTCATGTAGGTGGAGTAAACATACCAAACAAATTTTCATTTAGGAATTACTTAGTTTTGAAGCGGGTTTTTTTTCTAAATTTGTTCAAAATTAGGCTCTTTGGAAATGCTAGTGCGGATGTTTTACGAGACCTGTCAAACAAGTCATTGTTCACTGGATCCTCTGTAAATTTGAGCATTTTGAGAAATTCTCCTCTCAAATCAGTAGTCATGTCAGCCAAACTCCGAGGTTGCGGCAACTGTCGGTTTGAAGATGATGCTATGGCAAAGCATTTACTTGCGACGATAAAACAATACATGGACTCTGAAGAAGGGATACGACTTCATGTACAATCAGGATTTGAATACAATCAAAAGTTAATAAAGTGCTGTCCTGACTTTCGCTATGACACTCTGAAAATGGCTGATTATACAATTTTAAATGTGCAAGTATCTCCGCTCACAACAATGCTATCGTATGGAGGGTTTTCAGATATGATGACG